>CM035166.1:51997441-52213057 GCA_020205615.1 Panax quinquefolius | reverse complement strand
CTAATAATAATTTATTCTGCATTATCTTAGTCATAATATTTCTTCTTTGGGCTAGTTGAGCTCACCCTTTCTTTCACCGTTTCTCTTTAGGAAATGAGAATATAAATTTGAGACGAGTCGAGGAACGAAGTGATGGTCAGGGGATAGCATTAGTAGTCCTCACTATTACGTGAAATAGTGTGATAATAGTTGTAATGAGGACTCCTTTTGAGTTTGTATAATCTCTAGTAGAGCGATGAATTGTATTCAAATTCACAGCTTATGTTTTGTCGTATTGTATACCACAAGTTGTATTAGTAAGTTATATTTGAATTTTGTACCATGTATCTGGCGACTCAAGATGGGTGATGTATACCTAATTTTGGGGGCGTCACAGACGGCTTTATCGAGTAATTATCGAGTCTAAAACTCTATTCTGTATTTCAATATTCCTTTAAATAATTCAAATATCACTCATATTATTTTTCATTGGGCTTATAATAATTTTTACATAATTATTATAATCTATCATAATTTTTCAAACATTTGGATTCATTATTAAATTATTTGAATACTAAATAATTCTATTATCATTAATATTTAAATAATATTAAACTATTAATAAAACCAATGCCAAAATATTAAAGTTATTTATAATAACACAAAAATATTTTTAAAACATTAATATTACCCTTAAATGATTTTTAAAACATTTAAAATTATTTTTTTAAATAATTACTATTAATATTTAAATATTAATGTATTATTCATCAAAATATTAAAAGTCATTTATTATTATTTAAAATATTTTTAAATCATTTATATCCTTTTAAATGATTTTTAAATCAATAAACCCATTTTTAAACTATTTATTTAATATAATTATTAAATAAATTTAATATTATTAATATTAAATTATTAATGAAATTTTTCTTAAAATATTAAAAGTCATATTTTATAACTTAAAATATTTTAAAACTATTTATTTTCATTTAAAATGATTTTTGTAATATTAAAATCATTTTAATCAATTTATTTAATATAAGTATTAAATAAATCTAATATCTTTAATATTAAATAATTAATAAAATTTACAATAAAATATTAAAATTTATATTTTATAACTTAAAATTTTTTTAAATACTTTATCATTTAAAATGATTTTTAATATAAAATATCATTTTTAATTAATTTATTTAATACATTTATTAAATAAATTAAATATCAATAATATTCAAATAAATATTAATATTTATGAAAAATATGTCAAATTATTAAAAGTTAATTTTATAACTTAAATAATTTTTAAAACTAATTTTGTAATTTTTAGAAATTATTTTCTATTTTTAATGAATTTTTTGAAAATTAGAAAACTAAAATAATTAAATCCGTAGCTAAAGGCTTTAGCGACGGTTTTACGATATGTTGATTAATGTTCTTGAGGATGAAGAACACTTTGAAGTCGATGTTCAAGAGGCTCCTTTGACCGCCTTTTAATTCACGACTTCAAGCGTATTGGAAAATTTTAAACATTAATCATATAGTGTTTATGTAATACTACATGAATCAATCGTCATCTAAGTCATACAATCATGTATCATGAAGATCTGATCCTTCAAACTTGTTGTCAGAGTTTTCTGGGTTACCTAGAAACCCAGACAACGTCGAGGGTTCAATTTGAGGATCAATAATATTAGGGTTCTGGTCATTAACATGTTGTTCTTATGGTTCAGATTTGTAGTCTACATGACAAAGTACATATATCATACATCAGATCGGCTTAACTACATCATAATCATTAGATATCATACGGTCAAACCTTTTCAGAAGGAGTGTTCTTGAGTTTTCTGGGTTACCCAGAAAATCGAGTTCGTGATCAAGCAAGCTAGTTTGACCATCCATTACATTCAGTCTATTTGTAATATAAGTGATATAGGAGCATGAATCTATAGTATACATAACAAAATATAACCCTGATACACTAACTACATCAAATCAATAAACACAAGCAATATTTGGGCCCATGAACTTGTTGTTAGACACTGCTGAACAAGTTCTGGGTTACCCAGAAAATACAAAGTCATGGTCGGTCAACATAGTTTGACCTTCCATAACTTGACATATACACATGATCTAAGCATGATTTCAAGTCCAGATCAAAAATCTCATAACATACTACAAGTTCAAACATTTAAACAAATAAATCCATAAACATATCTAGGTTTATGAGGTCTGACATTCGGTTGTCACACAACTTTTAAAATTTTTCCAGATTTTGAAAAACATCAAATTCGTGCATTTAAATGTTATGGATCTATCATGTGCCAACCTAGATCACTAATATATACTACATACAACATATTTTAACACTTAAACATAACATCTAACATAGGATCAAAGATCAGATTTCTTATTTAGGGTTATACATTTCCTTGCACAAATCTTAATTCCGGCTTTCTGATTTGATAAGGATGAGCTAGGAACTGGATTTGGGACTGGTTTATGAAAATATTTTATGGGTTAGAGAGAGAGAGGAACTTAGTTGAGGATAAGTTGAACAACTGAGCTAATAAGTTAACCTTTCTCTCTCTTGATCTATATATATTATGTATGTAATGTGTATGGCTGAAGTATATGGCTGATTTGTATATAGATTTTCAGCACATGTGTAATCTTGGCTAGTCACCAACTACATTATATGGCAAGATCTACAAGTTATCTCAAAATAATGCAAGAGGGGTACTTATGTCATTTGGCTTGTGAATTTAATGGCATTCTTGACATTCGGGTTTGACCCTTAGGGTTTGCAAAAATTGATTTTCTATGATTTTCATTTAGGGTTTAAAATAAAAAAAATAAGGTTTCTAAAAATGAAAATTAGGGTTTCTTAAGTAGATTAGGTTTACTAATTACATAAAGCTTACTAGTTAAGATTAGTATTTACTAATCATCATTAGGGCTTATAAATTAGGATTAAGGTTTCCAAATTTAGAAATTTAGGGTTTTTAAATTATCAATTAGGGTTCTAGTTTAGTAATTAGGATTTCTAATTACTAATTAGGGTTTCTAATAATTAGGGTTTTCCCTAATTAGGGTTATAATCTACCATACATGTTATTAATCGTATAACATAATCACTAAATAGTCTTGAACTCCTTATTTGAGTTTCAAATTAGGGTTTACACAATAATGCTAGGATTTTGTCATGATACACCATAATTGATCAACCATTATCAATATATACATACAGTACATAATTATAGCACTGAAATATAATTAATATTATATTATTATTCTAATTCCTTATTCAAAATCCGAATTAGGGTTTTGAATCCATATCAAACATAACTTTCATATATACCATTATTAATCAAGGTAAAATAATTAACTTAACTAATCAATAAATTCATATAATAAAATAGTTATTGTAATAATTGTAATAATCATATCATATATTGTTGAAATAATATAATATTCATATTTTCATAGAAAATAAATAAAAAAAATATTTATATTACAAAATTAATTTATTATAAAAATATAATTTATAATGATCAATAATTTTTAAAAAAATATTATTTGCAAATATTCATGTAATAAATAAATTTTTATTTATCACATATATACATACACTTTACCTTGCATATATTCCCTCCTTTATTTTATATAAAAAAAATTATATGCAAATTTTTTTATTTAATTATATCGAAAAATATTGGGTTTTTACAGAAATAACTAAACGAGTGAGATGGAGGATGCATGGATAAAAGCCGCACGATGTCTTGATATTGTAGAGAAAGAAGTCCGATCCAAGAAGGCTAAAATAGATTATATGTATTTCTCTTTTTGGATAGCAATTGGGAGAACCCAACATCGAGTTTTGAATTACATTGTACAGAGCGGTCAACCCCAATTCGATATGGATCGAAGATTAATGATTCAGATCATGGATCAGGAGTACGACAAAGCAGTTGTGGGTGAAATATGCCCTATAGCGAAATCAATTCCAATGGTAATGATGACACCAAAGGTCGTCCCAGACAAGTCAAAGCCGGTAGTTCAAGGAAGAGCGTTTTTCGTGACTTCCCAAAAAGTGAGACACCCGAACGAGGTTATCACGGGTAAGCTAATAATAAACTCATGCGAAGTTTATGCCTTATTTGATACCGGTTCTACCCATTCTTTTATTTCTCCTACTTGCGCTCAACGTTTAAATTTAACTCCGGAGAAATTAGACTTTGACTTATCTGTTGAAACTCCATTGAGAGAAACCTTCATTACTTCCACTATTTATAAATCTTGTTTGATTCAAATCGGCACCCTCACGTTACCTGTCCATCTTATCTCTTTGAAAATACTTGCATTTGATGTGATTTTAGGGATTGATTGGTTAACTACTCATCATGCTAAAATTGATTGTTTTCGTAAGGTTGTTAGCTTTCATATTCCTAACCAGCCTATTATGCGAATTCAAGTAACCAAACCACTAAATTCAATCACTGTCTTATCAAGCCATAAAGTCATTCGTTTATTGAAAAATAGATGTCAAGCCTTCTTAGCCCATGTCATTGATTTAAACAAAAATACGTCAGATTTGAATGATATTTCTATTGTTAATAAATTTTCTAACGTATTCCCTGAAGAACTTCCTGGCCTACCCCCAGAGCGTGAAATCGAGTTTTGTATTAACCTTGAACCCAGTATAAAACCCATTTCCAAAGTCCCATATCAAATGGCTCCTATTGAATTTCAGGAGTTAAAAACTTAACTACAGGAGTTGTTAGACATTGGTTTCAATTGTCCTAGTACGTCTCCTTGGGGTGCTCCTATTTTATTCGTAAAGAAGAAAGATGGGAGTATGCGACTTTGTATTGATTATCGGGAGTTGAATCATGTCACCGTAAAAAATAGGTACCTGTTGCCTCGCATTGATGACCTGTTTGACCAGTTGCAAGGTGCCAAATTCTTTTCAAAGATCGATCTTCATTCCGAATATCATCAGTTAAAGATTAAAACTGATGACATTCCAAAGACTGCTTTCAGAACTCGGTACGGGCATTACGAATTCTTAGTCATGTCTTTTGGATTGACTAATATTCCTGCTGCCTTCATGGATATGATGAACTAAGTATTCAAGGAATATTTGAATCATTTTGTTGTTTTCTTGATTATTGGCATCCTCATTTACTCCAAAATCCGTGAAGATCATGAGCAACACTTGAAGCTGATATTCCAAAAGCTTTGTGAAAATAAGCTATATGTCAAGCTGAAGAAATGCGAGTTTTGGCTTGAGGAAGTAGCATTCCTTGGGCACGTGATATCGAATCATGAAATATCTGTTGACCCAACGAAAATTGAAGCAATTCAAAGCTGGTAGCAATCTAAGTCAGTAACCAAAGTACGTAGCTTTCTGGGCTTAGCTGGTTATTATCGGAGATCCGTGGAAGGATTTTCTCGAATCGCTACTCCATTAACTCAGCTGACTCGAAAAGATACAAAATTTATTTGAAACGAGGAATGTGAGAAGAGTTTTCAAAAACTCAAGAGGAGACTCATTTCAGCACCTGTTCTGACAATATCATCTATTTCGGAGGGATTCGTCATCTACACTGATGCTTCAGGCAGAGAGTTAGGATGTGTTCTCATGCAACATGAGAAAGTCATAATCGATGCCTCACGACAACTCAAAGAATATGAGAGGAATTATCCTACTCATGATCTATAGTTGGCAATTGTTATTTTCGCACTTAAAATCTGGAGGCATTACCTGTATGGGGAGAAGTGGAGATCTATACGGACACTACTACAAAACAATAAATAGACAACACGAAAAAAACGTTGTGATTTCAGTCAGAAAAACGTCGTGATTAAGGGTGTCATCTATTTAACACTCTTACACAACGTTTTTAAAACGTTGTAGTTAAACACAATACACAACATTTTTTAGGAAAAAAACATTGTAGATTTATTTTTCAAAAATTAGCAGATGCTTAAAAACGTTGTAGAAGATATGATTCAACAACGTTTTTTGGATAAAAATGTTGTTTAGTATATCAGACAACGTTTTTCAAATGTTGTCGATTAAAAAAAAAAGAAAAAAAAAATATAGTTCACCTATATTACCAATGCACCTGCAATATGCTAATACCATGATATATAGCCAAAATGTATCAACCATTCAAAATACATCCCAATAATACCATTCGTTTATAATTTCAAATTACTACATCCATGTAATTCTTGGATACTGACTATACAACCTAGAAATCCTACACAGAAAAACAAGTAAAATACAGGACCTTCAAGAGTTTTTTGGTTTGTTTGCTACAATATATGAGAAGTTCATAATTACAATGATGGATAGCCAATCTCCTTTAGTTGCAGCTTCTGCTTTCTTCATACATCTTGCCTCTGGTGGCACACTGGAAATAGCAAAAGATGAAGAATTAATTAGATCAAAAGATTACTTCTAAGAATGCAATTCATCAAAGTCCTACAGTATGATATTAAATCATGCCTTCTAACTGCAGACCAGCAGAGGAACACCACATAGAGCTCCATAAATCCAGGAGTCAAGAAACCAGCATTTACCTGTTTCAGACAAAACATAATCAAGTACCAAGTCCACCCGGAATGCCAATTATTGTAATTGAAGAACCTTGTGTCAATCCACACGGAACCTGTTACTTAAAACTAGTATTATCAAAAAACAATTTACAATAAAAAAGTTATAACAAAATTGAAACTCAAAATTGGGCATGTTATACATGTGGCCATTTCGTTTCCATTCTAATGTTCTTAGAATCAAGCAGCCATCCTCACCATATAACCATGAATCCTTCTCAATGAGAATCATGTCTGGCTTCCAGTTGGTTCTGCCATAATAAACTAGTAGTCCAAGTCAGGAAGTTGAACTACATAAATTCTATGAATTATAAATCATAACTTCTTTCATTAGTGTCTTGGATATTCAGACTCGAGAAAATTTCTTTGAACTTGTCCTGTGGGAATAAAGTGTGCACATATTGCCCATAAAACTAAACTTGGGAATTTCTCTGCATACTAGATTACCCTTGGTAAGATTTTCATTGTATAAATAGCTGGGAGGGTTGGGGCTTGGGCTCTTAGATTTGTAAAGGAGTCAGGCGCTTAAGAAAGGAGAGCATAAGGTTAAATACTTGCTTAGATCTCATGGAACCATTTTTTCCAGATATTGTGGCTGCCATCTTGATGCTACTTACAATTTCAACAAGGATACCAAGTCTCTTTAAATGGTATCTTGTTATAGCAGCTCAACACAAGTCAGAAGTTAACGTTGGCTTTACTACTCAAGTAAAATAAATCAAATGTATAACTGCTCAGTAGATCTTACCTCAATACCTTTGTGCGTAGACTTCTCGGAGAATAAGGAGAAAACGTAATCTAGTATGGAGCGCGGAGGTCAAATGGGACAGCCTCCAGCTCTAACTTTCCGGCTTCAATCTTCGCGCTATCAAGGACTTCATTTATTAAGGTTATTAGTGCCTTTCCACAAGCCTGAGCAGTTTGACCATAGTCCCTTTGAGTTGATCTCAAATCTGTATCGAGAAGCAATGCAAGAATTCCAGCAATAAGATATATAATTTAATTGGAATCTCTAACCAACTGCACCAATCTGTTTCATAGCAAAACATTTGTTCAGAATTAAATAAACATAAACCACAAAGAGAAAGCATTTTCTGTTTGGAAGCTAGGAAAAGTGGTGAAGAAAGAATGAATAAACGAAAAGAAACCATGTTGAACTTTATAAATTAAAAAATTTCATGGTTCGCCCGGATTGTGCAACATCAATCTCTTCATCAGTAGTTATCTTAAAGTTGCTCTTATCCATTACCTGAAGAGTATGAATGAAATAAGAATAGTTCCTTATACATGCAAAGATGACAGGCGCACACATATGAAATATGTTTATAAACTTATGTGACAAGGACAATGGACGTTGTATTCAGAACACAAAAGTATTCCCACGAGAAATCACCTGAAATAAATAGGCGAGGAAGTTCTGTTCAAGAACGTCAACCTCTCGTGGAGATAGGTGTTGCTGCTCCAATTTCTGTGCCCCATGGACAGGATCAAAGAGGGAGTACAGTTGCTGCAAGCACAATATAATTAACCAAACTTGTAACAGTAAACAAAATATATGAACTTCTTGTGGAATGAAGAATTGAAATAAATAAGGGAAATAAAACACAGGGGAATACCATTAAATCCTCGAACTGCAGAAGATACCAAGCTCGGATTGTATACTCAACTCTTTTACAGAGCTTCAAAAATTCAGCCCTGTCAGAACCATGTTCTGTGGGTGAAAAGAAATGCCAATCAGGTTCGTTTAAATCTCGTTAAAAACACAATTTTGTTAATTAATTATTATGAACAACAAAATATTCAGACCCAAAAATCTATGATGTTGCAACAAGAACATACCTCACAGGAGCCATCCAGTATGGACTTCCCTTCAGAGAAAGATTAGCAGCTTGTTCAGTAAGCTGTGTAACAAGACCATCTTTCAATCCCCAAAATGATTAAAGACAACAGGAAACAACCAACAATGATAAAGACACCACAGAGCACTCACTTACCACTAAAAAAATTATCAACAATCAAGATACAAGCCCTTTCCTATCTATCACTGTTAGCATGTAGATGGTCAATCCATCATACAAGTCAATGGCACATAGTGATAAATATACTTTTCCAGGGAGTGTTGGGGATTTTGGTTTAATACTGTGATGCAGAATAAAGGGGGAATGTAGAAGATGGGCACTATACCAAGATCATTGATGTAGGACAAGCCCGGAGCAAGATTTGGTTAAAACAATATAAAAGGCTTTGGAAGCCCATGAATTAAAAGTTGTATTTTAATTAGTTTCTTTAATTTATAGTTATCTTATTAGAGTCCAATTTAGGTTAGGAAAATTGTTTAGGAGTATTATAAATAGTGATGTACATAGCTCAATTGGATACTTAACTTTTAGCACACAGTTACTGTCAAGGAACAAGGCATACTTATGGATCCATAAATGTTTTCATTTAGTACTCTTAGTCTACCATTAACAATTTCAATAATTAAAAGTTAAAAACTTACATGTTTTGCCATCCCAAAGTCAGCAAGCTTGACAACTCCATATGCATCAACAAGCAAATTAGCTCCTTTGATGTCCCTACGAATTGAAATCATCATCAAACTTGGCACTCAAGAATGCACCCCAAACAACATTAAGGTGCTCATGTCAATTGTCAATCCCATATATCTTAACAGCGGTTACACAAATGCTTTCTACATTTGTGGTTACATATGAAAAAGTATAATGGATGTTGTATTTGAGATTGATACTCTTGAAAATTGAATACTGAAACTCCAATTTTTTTTAAGACTAGTACCTGTGTATTTTCTTTGTTCTATGCAAGTAAGCCAACCCGGAAAGAATGTGACGAGTGAAATTGCGTACAACGGATTCTTTTTTGCTCCACAATGGTCACGAATATAATTAACTATAGAACCAGGGTGAACATACTCTAAATATATGTAAAATCGATCACCAACCTGCATGTGCACAAAATTAAACTCTCATTACCATAGGTAAGCAGAGACTACTGAGTGCAAACATAAGCATCAGCATGCAACAAGGAACCACTCGCTATTTCACTACCATAATACTGCACAATGGCTAATAAAACATTGGAAACCTGTACTTTATGATTAGTAATATTCTTGTTTTATCACAAACATCTCATATAAAATTGCATAGGGCTCACTCAAGTTCAATTAGTATAGTTGTATAGGGAAACAAAAACAAAAAAAAAAAAAAAGAAAGAGAAGGGGTACATAAGTCAAGGAGAACAAGCGCACAAGACATCCTCCAAACATAACTACAGAAATGAAGAAAAGATACGAAAATATAATAAACATATAGTACAACCTGCTCTAATTGCTTTATACATTCTGTAGATTTTGGGTCATCTGGTAATAATTCAACTTCTTTCATCGCACACAATGCTCTAGTTTCTCTGTTGAATGAAAGAATATAATAAGATAAGCTCTGCAAAATAAAATAATGAACAAATACATATATTCTACATACCGATTGGAGCCAACATAAACACTACCAAATGTCCCACGCCCAATAAGTTTTCCCTTTTTCCACTGAATTTTCATTCTTTCTGGTTTAGCTGTAACTTTGGGACTGGGAGCTGGTTGTGATAGCATGGCAGCAGCCGGAGGGCGAGGTAAAGGTGCAAATTAGTCTGGGCATTACTTTCACGTCGTGCAGTTGGGAGTGTCGGTGGATAATCTGGGATGCAACGGTGATACAGATCCACTAGGACTTGGGTTAGGGTTTTAGGTAATGATTTTATAGGAGAATTGGGAGGATTCGGTAACGATTAAACCATGAAAATTAAGAAATTAAAGCCAGAAGATTACTTACCAGACAAATCAGTCTCCTATTTCTGAGGCTTCTCCTCCCAAACCACCACATCTTTACCTCCAATCACAGGGAACATCAATTACGGCGGAAACGGCGCAAACGGCGGCAGAAAAAAGGAATTAGCGGTCAAACCACGGCGAGCGAGCGGAGACGAGGCCATAGAACTAGGCAAAGAGAAACGAGACTAGGGAAAGAAACGAGAGTGGGTAGGGTTTGCAGGAAGTAAACGGACCGTAGAGGGAGAACGCGAAAGGAGGAGAGAGAAAGGGGTTGGGGAAATAGAAATAAGGGGAGGGAGAGTGTATTTTTATTTTAAGTTTTCAATTTAGCCTGCTCCGTGTTTTTTAGATAGACAACCCATTATAGAGTTGCGGACTCAAAAATGGCCGGATTCTGACTTAAAACGCGAACGAAGCAGCGTTGAACGTTAAATTTAACGTTTATCGTTAAAAAATGGACTAATAGGTGAATTTTTAGCAAACGAAGTAAAATAGATAAAATTCTTGCATGAACACGTAGAGTATATAATTTGTGAACCGTAGGCTCTTGAACGAGCCAATTTGGATTTATAACGAAGAAGTTACGAAGCCGGGAATCTCATTAAAAGAAAAGTCTGTAAAAATTTTTTAGTCTTTGAGTATGGCGCCATGACGCCAATCAAAACAAAAAGTAAGTCATGCCATGGCCTACCAAAGTGGCCATCACCCTGAGAGTCCATGCTTGTTACTAAGTCCCGATTGTTGAACAATAAGTGGTGACGTTATAACAATGACATCAAGATCATTATACCCGTGACTGCAAATTTCAATATTTAAAACTTAGACAGTGAAGAATGGTTACAAGTAGAGAATGAAGGGAAATTGTTTAACAATGAACTAAGGGACTTAATAAAACATTATTAAGTCATAATTAAAACTCTAGTATGATCACTTAGAGTTAAAGTAAATCAATTGAAGATGAATGCAAACGGTATGCACTAAGCGTACTTAACGAATGACGATCGAGTTCAGATAGTAACGTAAGGATGTTCGTAAGCCGTAAAGAAGGATGTTTAAACTCGACACGAGTTGTATAAATAACTTCACTTAAGTTATTGAAGAGAGAGAAGTTGGTAAGAATGATGTAAAGAATGACGAAAAGCCGGAACCAATAATAACAAATCTAATACGGGTTTAGATTGAGAAGTAGGGTAAGATTCTTTAAAAACTATATATGTTCAATCATGACCTAATGAGGTATGTTATGTGGTTATGTGTTGTAGAGACTGTAAAGATTCAAAAGGGAACGTAATTTTACTGTAGCAGACGCTGAAGGCAAGTTTTTCTTAAACGTTTGTCTAACCTTCGTGTTAGCCAGGTTTTCAAATGATTCAAATTATGAAATGCATGTACGGTTTTGAAGAAAGAGTCGATGCCAGCTTTAGCTCGGCTAGACTAATCTTGATAGATTGATAGAACTGTTTACAAGTCTTTCAATATAGAATTACTAACACTATCCTACGCCAACTATTTGGTACGGATTCAAGGTAAGCCTGAATATGAATAAACAAATGTATTTTTCATCGAATATTCGATGGGCACGTGAGGTTGCCACAACTTAAACGTACACACGGTTAATAGATGTAGTATTGATCAACATAGAGTACTATAGGCTGATCACCTAGAAGTGCTCGTAAGATATGTCGGACTTATAGACATCGTGTCGGGTTGTCCTTTTCAAATAAACTATAAGACGTTCACGTCTTGAACCAGAATTGATGAATAAGGTTATTGTAAAATGTTTTAAAGGAAAAGAAGCGCTATTTTAAGTTATTGATAGTACTTCGTAACTATCATCAAGTTATTGAAGATATACGATTCCTATGTTTCAAGCAAGATTTTAAAATGAAATTGTTGTACGTACTGAGCTTGTTATGCTCACTCTTGCTTGAACCATATGAATGCAGCTTAGACCGAATGGACCGAAGGATTTGTCAAGGTTAAAGTGAAGGCTAAAGCGAACGTGTAGATTACCTATGTAATAGTATAGGTTTGTAATGATAATATTTAATATTATGACAAGAACAAATGTAATGGTTATAAAGAACCTAGGGAATGGTAGTATTGTTTTGGAATATATATAAGACATATTCGTTCTTTTGAGGCATTTTAATTGAATGTTTGTGTGAACTGTAGCACCGTGGAGCACCATCTGTCGGGTTGGAAGGGACCCGGATTTGGGGGCGTCACAGATTTAATTAATGAATAGTAATCTAAGTTAAACAACTTTCTCTGTGGGATCGATACTTTACTTACTCTGTATTGCTTGTTGACACATGTATGCTTGCATGAGTTAGAGCTCTTTTGTTAAGACTAAAAAAGAGGCAACATCTGCAGTGCGGGTAATAGGCTTATGGGTGGCACTACAGCGCCACGTCAGTGTCGCGCTGCAGCTCGAGTCCATGAAAGATCTAGGGCACTGCAGTGCCAAGGCGACTCAACCTGGACAAGGGGGTGGCATTACGGCGCGAGCTTAAGGCTTGGCTCTGGCGTTGCGGCGCCAATGTATGTAAATTGCCCGTTTTTCCCCATGAAGGCTAGAAAAGACCTGTTAAGCCCTGCAATACATCGGTTAAGCAAAATAATATTATAGTCATATAAAAACTATATAAAATCTACGAAGATCAGGCAACTATTTAAGCCATAAAGTATCCGATTCACGGGTATAAATCACATTCATCGGTTCATCATGAATTATTATGCCACACAAGGCTCATTTCTTCCGAGCTTAGCTAAATTACATCAATCAAGCTTATTTTCACAATATAGTCTTACATAATAATTATTCTCATATTAGAATATTATTCTTGATATCCCATCTTATATTTTATGCATGATGCAATTTTATTGCATTAATTATTTATACACAATACACGTAATTGCACATAAAAAATAAGTAATTAAATAATAATAATAATAATAATAATAATAATAATAATAATAATAATAATAATAATAATAATAATTAGTCCTTCGTATTATTTAATCACTTCTCATTTTATTTAATTAAGCAATCACTTAGTCCATCATTATGTCACACTAGGCATATCTCATAAGCTTAATTAAGCTCATCATCATTGTTTCCTCATTTCTTAATTATCACATACTTAATTCAATTTAAATTGAATTACCACATTTCAAAACACGCACACACACACACACACACACACACACACACACACACACACACACACACACACACACATATATATATATATATATATATATATATATTCACATAAATATTTAAATATCTTTATTTTCAATACTAATATTATTTCACGGATATTACACATTCCTTCTTTTGCTCCTCAACCAAAGAATTAGTAGTATTTTTTTTTAGTTGCTGTTTTTCTTTACTGTAGGTCTCATAATCTTTTCAAAAGTTGAAATAAATAAAAATAAAAATAAAGACATATTGGTTTGCAATACGAACTTTTATATACATGCATTCATAATAATTTCTTATGCCTTTTATGGTATGCCCCCACCTCTATTATAAGGGCCTAAAAGGGCTACAAAATAGCTTATTCCTCGTACTAATTCACATATCAATTTGCATAGTTGAATATCCATGTATTCTTGTTTGGTACTTCTGTTTTATCGGCGTATAACATCTTTGATTTAATTGGTAACTGGCTAATTAGACGAGTTTGAATTTATATATATAATTAATAAATTTCTACATAACTTAAATGAGAAACTTGCATGAAAATTTAATCATTGAAGGTTTTAATTCTAATTTATTTTTATTATAGACCTATATTTTCCTTTATAGTACATAAAACCAACTAGGTGTAAGGATTTGTGTTCCAACAAATAAATAAAATGAATTAAGATTTTTTAGGTGGCTTGATGACTTAAAAAACTATTAAAGTCTTGTCAAACTATTAATATATATATATATATATATAAAAATTATTTTTTGTAGGAAAACCATTAAACTATCAAATAATTGGTGAAAATACCCATAATTTAATTTGTTAGAGTTTGCATATTTAAATTTGATGATAAATGAGCCTAATATATATTTATACCAATATTATTTGTACAGTCCTTATAAAGAAATGATCAAATGTACAAAAACTTAAATTAGAAAGATCAAATAATGTTAGGTTAATCTTGAAGAATTGAGCTGATGTATAGTTGATAGGTTTTTGAATTGTCGTAAGGTTACTCTGCTACTTTGAGAGTAAGATCGCAGAGTAAACACAGAATCGTAATACATCAAGAGGATTGTTGGACTACTTGGAGCTATAGTAAAGTTCACTTTAAATCGTAAAGTTACTTCAGTTTGTAAAGTGAACAAGTGAACCTCCTAGTCAATCAAAAGATCGTAGAGAAGAACTCGATCATAGAGCAGTCAAGTCTGACAAACTGAATGACATTAGAGCATTGTAAACTGAAGGTCCCAATGCACTCCCCAAATATCCTTGGTAGAAATCGAAGATTAGAATGTGTCTACCAACTAGTTGGTGATAGTGACGCGTTAAGGGTGTTAGGTGAGAAAGCAGACTGATGTAACAAGCAAAGAAAAAAGAACTGTCTCCTAGGTTTAAAATGTCAACATCAAGGATCCTATGATATCTGAGCATTAAATGCACAAACATACATCTTGCAAGAGGAAATTTTTTAGCAGATTATAAAAGGCATCAAAGATTCAAACTGAAAAGAGACGTGTAATACTCGAGAATTTCCACGTATTAAAAAATAAATATATTAATGAAAATACTATTTATGTGAAAATAAGTGTCAATGTTTTGTGAGTTGGTTAATTCGATTGATTCGTATTAGATCAATGCGTATTAAGAAGTGTGATTTGACAATGAGAATTGTGAAATGCCTTGTGTGACATATTGCAAAACGAGTAAATCCATTAAGCAAATTAAAGCGAGAATTAAGAATATTAATCGTGTTGATCATGTGATTTCGTATAAGTAATCAATACGCTCATAGAATTGTAGTAACACTCTTGTGGACAGTAATTCATGTCGTATAAAATGAGTTTAGCGATGAAAATTAACACTTGGTCAAGCTAAACCACCTTGAATCTTTGTCGAGAACACAGTAGCAATTCTTGGCAAAAGAAGAAAGATCTAATCAATGCGATTATTCTTGACAATCGATTGAGTTGGTTACTTTCTACTGTAGCACTGAATTGGGACATTAATATTATATGTGTAACATGGATAAAACCATATGATAGGAGTATATCGCAATGAAATGAGGTACCTAGTAGCACCATGATATCATATGAAGTTGTAATGCATAAATGAAGTATTACCTGGGTATTCTAGAATCTGAGAAAAGAATTCAATGTTTTAAATAAACATCAATATTAAATAAGAATTATATCGATAATCAATGGTTATGAAAATCCATAATTTCTTCAATAAGAAATGGATTAATTTATATTGTGGTAATTAATCAAGGAAGTGAATAATTTATTTAACATAAATAAGTAAGTTAGTAATATAATAATATTATATTGACAGTTATGTGCATGTGAGCAATAATACGACTATACTATATAGTGTAGTGTGACATTTATGTGACTATATATTAAGTTTTATGAGACTATATTGTATAAAGCATATTGAAATTATATGGCATAAATATATCATGAAATGTGTATGTAACATATGCATATGGGTAGACATTAAAATAAAATGTACACGGATTATATGTATGTGGCATAAAGAAATATAAAACTATATATTAGCATTATAGCTTCTAAGCCCAATCATAGCTACTCCCAGAGAACAAGGAAAACACAGATATGAGTAAGGATTCATTCAATTTCAAGTATAAGACTGTATTCGATCCATTCTATGTGTGTGTGTGGACACCAACCATCCTAACTAATCATAGCTCAAATAAGTTCACACAGTCGATTGTTAATACCACTATGCACACTCCGTAACTTAAACATTCAACAAACATTAAGAATAAGATGCAAGTACAGGAAAGGATCAAAAGGCTCTAGCATGAAGACAGTAAAATCTGACTCGGACAGTCCTTAATTACCTTAGGCTATTCAGAGCTACCCATTAATGAGCTTTTGATCAATGACTCCCAAGCCAAACGACTTTAGGGCACTAGGTGTAGAACACCCCTATGAATCTAATAACTCGAGCAGTAAAGGCCACGTAATCAACATAAACCACTGAGATTTTACAACAAAAACGAAGATTATTTAGCGAGTGCATTTTATGATCCATCTCGATATCGGTCCTGCGTTTATGGGCGAGTGCGTTTTACGCTCCATCTCGACCCACCACAAAACTTTTGATATAAACTCTTATTTTCTATTTTTATTTTCATTTCATTCATTTTTTTTATATGTCAACATGCCAGAAACCAAGAACCAAAACTGTATAAACGTCTAAGTCTTTTATTACCTTGTAAAAATGAAAGTTTATAAAAGTGAACAACTCTCAAAGCAATAAACATGCGAACTAAATTTGAAAAAATAACTAGATAACACAGTTGGTCGGTGCTTGCTAAGAAGGACGGATCAATAACAGTCTAAACTTATCGATTGAACAACCCCTAGCTTATACATGCTTGACACGATTCTAAGAGATAGGCATAAATACTTGGCTCTTGTCATCAGCCATAATCAAAAATTAATGATAACTATAACACCCTTGCTAAATAGTAGCTCAAAATAGGGTAAAAAGGTCATTCAAATGGCACAAGCATATAATCTGTAAAAGCCCCAAAAAGATGGCTATAAACCACAATCTTGTTGATAATAATCAAAGCATTAATAAAATGAAAACCAAAAATAGTTCATGGCATAATTAATAAAAATCCAACAAAATCTCGCAGTTCAAAACGACTGCACCACAATACTGATAATAAGTCATAACAAAAAAAAATATGCAATCCTAATCATGGCAGTACGGAAATATAATAGATAATAGCTAAAAACACCCCCAAACTTGAGGTGAGCAATACCCTCATTGCTAAACATAAAGCATCGTATGCAAGAGGGTTTCCCTGAAGTGGGCTCACTCAACAGTAGTCTCGTCCTCGTCAGCCTCGGCTGGGGGTGATGGTGGAGGGTATGGTGGGAAGACAGGCAGCTCTGGGAACTGGTATGGCGTGAACTCAGCGTTCTCGCCACAATAGTTAATGTAAATGCTCTGCATGGTGTTAACCAGCTCAGCCTGGTACTGCATCGCTATCTCGTGCCTCTGAGCCACTGCAGCTTTGTGCCTCCGTTACCTCTGCGCCTCGGTGTCCTGCTTTACGATGCAAGAGTGAGGGATGCCATAATGTCGGTCCAAGAGCCTCGTATATTTGTGCGTCGTCAAGTCTCGTACTGCTCTGGCTCTGCTATAAGAGGCGGCATTATAGGTGGCCCGTAGCCTTTGCCTTTGATATGAGACTCTTCCCCGTCCCACACAATGAAGCGTGAGATCGTCTGATGATCAATGACTGCCATAGGCGGTAGAGCTATCTCTTCGGGGCCCCACTGAATGCCTGACTGCTTGCATAATTGAGTGATCAATGATGGATATGGAAGTCCCAAAGCAACTGTACTCTTGATTGCCTTCAGAATGGACTCATAAATCAGAACTCCAATATCCACCTGCAGACCCATGACAATGGTGAATAACAGAATCGCCCTATCTTTGGTCACGTCGCTCAAGTGACGGGTCGGGATTATGTTAGCATATATGAAGCTGAACCACGCTTTCCCATAGCAACTGAGTGCTGAAGTCGGGAAGCTGGTCTTCTCACCCGTGTAATCATTCTTTTTCCACGCGGTCCCTGGCTTGTACAACTTCCTAATGATATCCTCTAGGTCATAGCTGCGGAGGCCTGGCTCCATATAGTCCTTGCCCGCATAGTTGGGCGTGGCAAATAGTGCATTGATGGCTACACTTCTGAACGCCACTAGCTTCCCCCTAACTTGGACAACCGCATCACCTTCGGGAATGGCGTTAGCATAGAACTCCCGAACCACTGATACGACAACTGACCCAGGTGGTTTTGTGAAGTGGATCCAATTGCGTTCTTGTATCATGGTTGCTAACTCACCATCCTTTTTGTCCGGCTTGAACCCCCGCTCAGGAATGAGATTTCATGCAGCAAAGGAGCTTTTGTAATGCTTATATGCCTCCTCACTCACAAATTTGGTTCTATCCCAAGTCGTTGGTGGTGTCGCGGACGATGAACCTCCCATACTAAGGTGTTGCCTCTTTTGTGCCATTGGTAAATTTCAGTTGGTTTGGTGCAAGAGCAGTCCCTAAGCAGTGCCAAAATTCCCCCAAATGTAGGCCAATTAGGTCACCAACAATTGCCAATGCAAACAACCCACAATAGTCAAACTCTTCTCTTAGGCAAACTGTCGAACACCTTGTGTGCGCTTGGAAACTAACTTTTGACAGCCTTTGCTTGATAGAGCACTAAATAGATTTCCCTCGGTGGAAATCACCTAAACAAATAAGAAGACAAGGACAATCCCAACAATTCGATCAAGTTACTTTTAATTGAACGAAATCTACAAAAATACCTTGAGTGGGAAAACCCCTAAGTGAGAAATCGTGTGGGCTTGAACTTTGACAAATTGATGGAAGCTTCGGTTTATGTTGGTGGAATTCGAATTGCTGGAGATTCTTTAGATTGCTCTATGTAGAGGATGAGAGACTTGGTGGACAAGAGGAGATGTTGGGTTGCTTGCTGCCGAGAGGTGTCGAGAGATATGGGCAAACGGTTTGATTTACGCTAAAAACCGCTTCTTCTTTTAAACTCAAAACTTCGCTTAAAAGCCACACATGAGATGCCCTTCTTTGTTTAACATTGCAGCACGAGTTAACAGGGGTTGGGCTCGCTCATGGCACCACGGCATGACCTATCTAGTGTTGGTTGGCGCTGCGATGCGAAGGAGAGAAGCTAGGCATTAAACATTGGTGCTGCAATGCGAATATTGGCGTTGTAGCGCGAAGCCGGCGCTACGGCGCAGATTACAATACATTGGTTGGCGCCGCGGCATGAATGCCATTTTCTGCAAATTTTCTGCATGTTATCTGCACATGCCAAGACCACTATAACAGAAAACACTACGAAGAAAAAATGCATTATTACAGACAATATAGTACTAACTACACACTGCTAGCTACAATAAACATATAATAGATGCAAAAACATGGTTAAAGAAAAACATAACGTAAACTATATATAAGCAAAGGAAAAAAGATTAAATTTATACCGAGATGGGGGTGCCTCCCCACCAAGCGCCTGTTTTAAAGTCGTCGGCTTGACTATACCAACGCCGTTCAATCCGGCTCATAAGCAAAAATGGCCATTTCATGTCGCCGATTCGTCAATTCCTTTGGATTTTTGGCAGACATGAATGATTGGTCATTCATGCTTTCTTCATCCTTCGGCACAAAGAATCGTTCACCACTAGAATTATCCACTAATTCCCCTTGTTCATTAATTTGAAAACATTCTTTATGCGCTATTGGGCCCTCACGGATTTCCACAGTCGGGAGTGTGGTTTCTGATTGTAGATCAGTATTGACTATACAACCATTGTTGATCCTTTTGTCTCCAACTTCATACTCCATCGGTTGGCTAGTTTGCACTATGACGTCTCCCTCAACAACTGTGTGAGACTCATTGCATTTTCCTTGCGTATCCACCGTGCAATGCTCTACTGCTTCATCGTCGAGGTCAATTAAGACCGAAAGATTGCCTTGCGGTGGATTTGTGATGGCATTAACGAGTTGCCCCAATTGATTCTCAAGGCTGTGCAATGCGGCTTCTTGGCTTGCCATCCGAACCTTATTTCTCTCAATAAAGTCAGTGAGAAGCTCCCCAAACATGTTTTCTTCTTCTCGTGTTGAGGTCTCAAAAAAGTTCTCATAGGGTTAAGACGTAACCTTATATTGCGGCAGAGATTGGTTGTCAAACTGATTTGGATAGAAGCAATTCGGATCTTAATATTGCTCTTGACTGTAGTCCCAAGAGTTTGGATAACCATGACAGTTTGGATGATAGGAGATCGGTTCAAAGTCAACTCGTTCCTGACAGTAGGCATTCTGAGTGGACTGACACTCAAGATTGTCAGAAAACCTCAAGGCATTAGCAATTTGAAGTTGCAATTTCTCGAGTCCTTCTTCCGAGCTTGATTGTGTCGTCTACTCATAAGGCCATTGATAACATTGATCGTCCATAATCTGTAAACTTAAAAACAAAAAAAAGGAAGATCAAACAAAAAAAAGAAATAAATATATACACATTCAAAGTAAGACTCTATTGATTGAAATCAATATTGGACAATATTAGAATAATAGTTCCCCGGCAGCGGCGCCAAAAACTTGTTGGTCGGAAAACTGATCACTAAACACGCGCAAGTATACGCGGTCTAACAAGTAATATAGTGATAAGGAGTGTGGCGTACCCATGAGGAACTATGACTAATATTTACCAAGTACCGATTATGAATCGCTAAAGTCTTATTCAAATAGCAGTAAATGGAAGTGATTAATTTAGTTAACTAATTAACAAAGCAAGTAAATGGATAACGAATGGTAATCTAAGGAATTCAAGCTAAGGTCACAATTTCATCCTACACAGGCATTCTGTCAAACACCTGGCGTGTTATGCTTCATCAAACTAGCTACCCTTCTCTCTTTGGTCTTAATGGTCATGACAATCTATCGACCGAGAACACACAGGTGCATATGCACCTCTGTCGAGGTATGCACAAACATATCCTCTCCAGATCCACCCAAAAGGGAATAGAACAAAGAAGAACGTCCAAGCCAGATGCAATCCTACTCATGTCTATGCCAATTAATCATAACAAGGATTTAAGCGTAAGTTCTCAATTAGGTCGCACGTGGCGCACAAAGATATGTCTATTCTACGCACAACTTATGCAGTCGAAACCCACAATCACATGCCAATATATTTAGGTGTAAATCTACAATTCTTCTGTCGATATCATGCAGATTACCAAAATCATCACTAATGTCTTAGCGAGAGTCATAAAGCACAAATATATTAAACCAAATCATATGGTGTCAACCAAAGAGATAAGATAGTCAATTTAAATAACAAAGGGTTCCATTATAACCTTAGACCAAATACTCAGTTCATAGCTATTAAACCAAATATAAGTAGCAATGAAGACAACATTTATGGATTATAATAATAGAGGAAATAAATGGATAAGAAAGAACTCTGTCAAAGCCCTTTAGTCACCAAGCAATCCGCTCCTTTCAAGCTTTCCAATCCGTGTCTCTCATTGCTCTTGTTGCTCTAAAGAAATACAAACTTCTCCCTAATCTATATTTACTGAGATAATCTAAGAGAAATACAGAAGAAAATCCTAAACTAAGCTATCATATCCTAAACTAAGGTCTCATATGATATAGGTTATGAGAGATTTTGAGATGCAGAGCCTCTGTACTGATATATACGCCAGCCTCCTTAACGCTAGGTCAAAATCACTTGTTCACTATCTGGGCACCGGGAGGTGTGATTGCTGATCTTGAGCATTAAGTTTATGAGTGGCTAAATTACAGCCACATTAGTTTGGAAAACCGACTCATGGCACATGCTGCGAGTCCATAAAGGGATAGTGGCGCTTCTGACATTGAGCGATGTCGGCAAGGTCCAGAGGTGGCATGCCACACAGAGACTAACACTGGGCATTGGCACTGCGGCGCTAGTGTATAGAAAATGACTGTTTTTCCCTAAATGCTAGAAAATACCTGTAAAGCTCTGCAATTAATTGATTAAGCACAATAACATTATAATCATATAAATCCTGTGACACCCCCAAATCTGGGCACTTAAATTCCACGAGATTTGGTGTTCACTGTACAAATATCATCTATCTATCTACCCATAATAAATGCAAACCATGCAATAAATAGAAATAAATCCTCCCCTTATGGGGTTACAACATCTGAATAATAAATATAATCTCAGGTCAAACTAACCTTAAACATCTGTGCGGAAACATAAACAAATAAGTCTTAAACAACATCAAGTCTTTACAATAACATTCTAAAAGTGAATAACAAATCTTCATCACTTATTAGCTTTGCCCTTGCCTTTGCTAGTAGAAAGCTCATCGTACCTTTCGTTCTTAACTACAATGTTATTATTACTCAAGAGTGAGCATGAATGCCCACAAGTATAAAAATTTAATAACAATATATAATAACATGCGAGTGAATCAAAGACTTCTGAAATAAAAGCTCAACTTTTGAATCAAGAATGAATAACAAGAATTCAAAAGATTTCTGAGGGTCATAAGACCTTGAACTATGTCCTAGGTTATCAAGGGTTGTACTTGAAACCTTTAACAGTCATAAGACTATAGACTCTTCTACTGCATACTGGGGGATCAACCTTCAGTACCATACTGTGCACAATATCTTAACGCTAACGCATAAGAAATCCCTATACAGGGTTGTTCATCTTAGTTTGACATTAGAGTCCGTACCAAAGGAAGTTTGGTTTGGATAAATCAATAAGGGTTCTGAAATTTAGAACGTTCATCAACTATAGACTAGTCGAATCAAATAGGGGTTTACTAGTCTAACAAGGTTCAACAATAAATGATAATTAAAATGAATAATAATCTCAAAAGGTATACAATAGAACAAATATTGTACAACAGAATCATACTTTGAAAAGATAATTAATCTTTAATATAACAACTGAACTTGATTAATAATAATGAGAATAACTTGAATAATGATAACGAGTAGGGTTAGGAAACTTGCCTCGTGCGTAGATTACACGTTAATTAAACACGTTCCTTGAATTTAATCCTACATATCATTTCCATTCACAACTATAGTTAATTATAATGTAACTAGTCATCATAAGTTCATTCTTCTTGTCTAATTCGAATTATGACTATACATAGTCAATTTATCATACTCATTATTACACAATTTACACTTCACGCATAAAAGCTAATTATGCATTCAATAAATCAATTCACATGAAATTATGTTATTGACATGTTAAGAATCTATTTTGACATCTCATTATACTTCTAACATAATTTTATGTTCATTAGATTAAGTTACTATCACATTTCTATACTTGAATACTAAAAATTGCATTTACGGACATTACGCTAAGGAAGTAATACACACTGCTTATTTTGGCGTTATATAATCTTGGCATTGCGACTTTGCGACATCATGCTATATGCGATGGCTACATGGCATGAAGTTTTAGACTTGAGTTGGCTCACAATGGCGAAAACTCCGGTTTCAATTTCCGCCTCGTGAAGAACACAGAATCAGGCAAATTTATCATTACATGGTCACTAAATTCATCAATTTAAACATACCCATATACTAGAATTCGTACATAATCATTACCCAACCTTTATAGAATGATTCTAACCAATTAAAACACATAATCATTGAATTAAAACATGTAATTTTCACTGTTCTTGATGTTCTTGAAGGTTTTGAACACAAAACATAAAAATTACCACTACGGATTCGTTATAACACCAAATCCATCCATTCAAGTTTTTTTTTTCTTCATTTTAGCATGCATAATTATATACAAGTGGAAATTTTACAAAACAATTTATGTTTGACATATTAAAATCACGTATAAGGGCCATATGGCCATATTTCTATACTCTCTAAATTTTTGAGGCCATAACATACGTTATAATATTATGAAACTGATGATATGGTTTATATAATATATATATATATATATATATATATATATAATTAAATACGATATGATATATCTTAACACATACACAAACCCATAATCAGACCCTTTTCCCCATTCACAGTGTTTTTAACAAAATGTGAAGCCATTTTTATGAAAACTTAAACAACGTGAATTTAAAATTTGGGAAGGAGGAGATTACCCTTGATTACTCTGCTTGGATTACACAAGGTGATAACAGGTTAACAACTCCCAATTTCCACACTTCTTCTCCTTTAATCTCCCTAATTCTTAAACTCTCTTTCCCTCTCTATTTTGTTTTTCCAGACTTAACAGATAATGAAAAGAAAATAAGATGTATAATAATAAAGGAAAGGAACTGACGCGTTGTGGTCAGTTACCCAATCATGGGTTAACTATCCTCAACTTCCACTAAGGCCATGTTTGGCTAGCTTTAAAAGACTCATTCCTATTAATTTAATAAATCTCTTATACTATAGTTTAATAGTGTCACACCCCTTTATGAAATAAATCAAATATCTTATTTAATTTAATTTAAATAAAATATAATAATTTCTCATTAATTCACATAGTCAAGTAATTAAATTCTCATTTATTAATAATGTCAATTATTAAATCTCTAATTAATTATTAAATTAATTAAATAACATTAGGCTTATTAAATATTTCTTTTAATTCAATAAGCTTACATAATTACATACTTGAATAATAATTATTCACCACATTAATATCATAAATATAACACATATAATTAAATTAATCTATCATAATTGCATCAATTAATTATTTAATTTAATAATTAATTCATCAAAAAATATTTATTTAATTCAATAAATATTAAAATAAAATTATAAAATCTCGTTTGTTACAAATCTATATAAAATCTACAAGAACAGACAACTATTTAAGTCATAAAATATCCGATTCGCGGGTATAAATCCCACTCATCAAGAGCTATATAGAAAATCACTGCTCTTGTTGCTCCTAGGAAAATATAAACTTCTCCTTAAACTACTTAATCTATATTTATAGACATTACCTAAGAGATAGAGAGAGAAATTACAAAAAAAAGATAGAGAGCTATCCTATTCTATGTTATTCTAACCAAGTATATGATATGCAGAGGCTAGCTTTGATGTATATATCAGTATTTCCTTTAAGCTAGATCAAAATCAGCTCTTCTCTGCCTGGGCATCGGAGGTCGCACTGCGGTCCGGGTAATAGGCTTATGGGTGGCGCTACAGTGCCACGTTAGTAACAAAACACCGGAGGTCGCGCTGCAGCTCAAGTCCATAAAGGATCTGGGGCACTGCAGCGCCAAGGCGACGTCAGCCTAGACAAGGGGGTGGCATTGCGGTGCGAGCTTATAGGCTTGCTCTCAGTCATGGGCGCCAAGTATGTATAAAGTGCCGCTTTGCCCCTCAAGGCTAGAAAAGACCATTAAGCCCAAAGATACATCCAGTAAAAGCAAAATAATATTATAATCATATAAAAACTATATAAAATCTACGAAGATCAGGTAACAATTTAAGCCATAAAGTATCTAATTCACAGGTATAAATCACACTCATCGGTTCCTCATGAATTATTATGCCACACAAGGCTCATTTCTTCCTAGCTTAGCTAAATTACATCACTCAAGCTTATTTTCACAATATAGTCTTATATAATAATTATTCTCATATTAGAATATTATTCTTGATATCCCATCTTATATTTTATGCATGATGCAATTTTATTGCATTAATTATTTATACACAATACACATAATTGCACATAACAAATAAGTAATTAAATAATAATAATAATAATAATAATAATAATAATAATTAGTCCTTCATATTATGTAATCATTTCTCATTTTATTTAATTAAGCAATCACTTAGTCCATCATTATGTCACACTAGGCATATCTCATAAGCTTAATTAAGCTCATCATCATTCTTTCCTCATTTCTTAATTATCACATAATTAATTTGACTTAAATTGAATTACCACATTTCAAGACACACATAAATATATATATATATATATATATATATATATATATTCACATAAATATTTAAATATCTTTATTTTCAATACTTGTGACGCCCCCAAAATAGGTATACATCACATATTCTGAGTCGTCAAATACATGGTACAGAATACAAATACAATTTAATTATACAACTGTCGTGTAAAGTACGACAAAACATAAGCTGTGAGTTTTAATACAAATATTGTCGTCTAGACAATATACAAACTCAAATTCAATATTATTACATTTATTTTCCACTATTTCACCGAATAGTGAGGACTACTAATGCTATCATCCGTCCGTCACTTGCTCCCCGACTAGTCCCTCACTATGTTCTCATTTCAAGAGAGAATAATAAAAGTAAAAGGGTGAACTCAACTAGCCCAAGAGGGAAATATTATAACTAAGATAATGCGTAATATATTATCGTTAGCCTTCAACAAAGTGTTAAACCGATACAATATAACAACCATCAAGTTTAACTGCAAATTTAATAAGCAATCCATTAAAAGAGTCAAGTAGAGAATAAAATCTACTATCTTTTATGATTTAGAAGGTTTTTCATCACTTTTATCATTGGGACTCGACAATAAATAATCCACATCATCGAATCACCCCTCGCACTACTGACAAGGATATTCTTTAGTATCACGACCACAATTATCCATGCACTACGGGCCAAGAATATTTGTGTATTCATTAATGGTCATGATCATGCCAACAACCGCCCATCAACGCACTATGGGCCAATGAGGACTTTTACCACATCATTTATAACATTACTATTCATAATTATACCGAATAATACCCTCATCATAATCATACCAAGTCCATCTATGCACTATGTGTCACGTATGACTTTCAACATAATATAAACATGAGGATGATGACAATGATATAAGAATTCAATAAAACAAGTTCAAGAATTAATTTATCCAGGAACCAATAACGTCCAAATTGTCAACATGATACTGCTTTGTAGAGTAAAATTCAAGAATGCTTAGAAGAATATTTCAATGAAAAGATACTGGATGAAGCGCAAATATCAAGGATATTCCACAAATTTCATGGAGTATAGAAGTCAAAACTTTAACCAACTGAGTATAATAAGGAATGGAATAACAAAAGAAATCACCAGGCATGCGATAGACCGCACAGCAAAGTTATTCCATCGTAATAATAAATAACGGAATCAGTCCCACAGAAAACGCATGCATACGATGATATTCCAACTAAATAATAAAGACGGAATCGTCCCACCAGTAAACGCATGCATGAATATTCCAACATAATAATAAAGATTTTAACCAGTCCAAATAGTAGAACGCATGCATGTGATGTTCCAACAGAATGATAAATAATGGAACCAGTCCCAAGTAAAACGCATGCATGTGATGTTCCAACAGTAATGATAAAGAATGGAATAATGTAAGAATTTCACCAAGTATAGGGTAGCCCGCAGATACAAAGTTATTGCAATGTAATAATAAATAATGGAATAACAAAAGTTCTCTTCATGGATAAGAAAGAAATAATACTCCCTACCTTAGAAAAAGCTGGATACTTTGAATAGTGAAGTAGCAAACTTCTTCTTCTTTCTATAATTTCTCTCATAATAATCGCCTAAAGCTTTTTTGTGAATTGGTGAGAAATGAAGGAAGAATGAGCTTCTATTTATAGGAAAATATAGTTTCGATAATCGCACGCTTTTGGGACTCAAAAAATTACAGTACAATACCTCCAACTTTTCTTTCATTTTTAATTTAGTCCTACAAGTATTATCAATTTTGCACCAACTCCCCTAATAGTACAAGAATGTGATTCAATAGTACACACATGTGAACAAATAGTTATATAAGCATGTGAATTAGTAACAATTAATTGCTTATTTATCCGATAAATTACCCGATTTATCAATATAACCCCCAGACATCAATTATCATTGGAATAGATGTCGATTTCCATTAACACTAATAATTCCAACACAATAGAACTATCAATATCATCTTTAATCAACACGAACTTATTCATCATTAATATTATACCTCACAATATTTAACAACCAGTGTCGCTCCTGTGAAAGAGGGGCTTTCCGATAAGGATTTTCCTTATCATGCGCATGATTAGGTGACCAAACCTCTCCTCGATGTAACTTCTATACATCATCAATATTGTAAATAATAATATGAATAACTTTATCGTCTCAATTATTGATTTAATAATATAAAATATTATGCAAATGATACTATGACAATAATTGAATCAATAATATGAGAGATATGATGCAAAGAATTATCGTAGTAATAATTGAGTATAACCGAGTGACTTCTCACGTAAGCATCAATAATCAATACCGTGCTACTACTATGCAACCACGCGTGATTATTGTACTTTTTAACACCGGGTGTTTCAACATTTAACCAGAAAACTTCCATTTGTTATTTTCGTAAAGTATTTTTTGTTGTTTTCTCAATCCGACAATAATTCCGTTGTGGTGGTCCGCCAATGATTGTGCCGTTGTACGAATATTCCCTGTTTAAAACGAATATTCCTCGACCAATCGAATATTATATAACAACTTGCGTACTTTGCCAAAATTGTAAATATTACCCACAACTATAACATTATATCAAATCCACACCATAATATTCAAAAATATATTTCGAGAAAATTTAATCTTTATTCAAAAAGTTGGGGTCTTACAACCTCCCCTTCTTATGAAATTTCATCCTCGAAATTAGGGTGCGTACCTAGTATGTCGAAGAGGTGAAGATACTTTGATTTAATTTCAGATTCTAACTCCCAGGTCATTTCCTCAACATCGTGGTTTCTCCACAAAACTTTAACTTGAGGTATAACCTTGGAGCGTAGAATATGTTCCTTCTTATCCAAGATTTTAACAGGAACCTCTTCATACGTTAAATCTTCCTCTATTTCGTCCGGTTCTAACTCAATAATGTGGTTCGGTCTTTCACATATTTATGTAACATGGATATGTGAAAACGCGCATGAACACGAGACATACTTAAGCAGTAAAGCGAGTCTATATGCCACAGTTCCTACTTGATCGAGGATTAAAAATGGGCCAATGAATCGAGGGTTGAGCTTTCCTCTCTTTCCAAATCTTGTAACTCCTTTCCATGGAGCAACACGTAACAACACATGATCTCCAATATCGAATTCTACGTCCTTTCGATGAAGATCAGCATAACTCTTTTGTCGATCTTGTGAGGTTTTCATACGTTGTCGGATCGTTTGTATCTTTTCCGTAGTCATACGCACCAACTCCGGTCCCAACAACGTTGCTTCACCCACCTCATCCCAGCATACTGGAGAACGACACTTTCTTCCATACAACGCCTCAAATGGAGCCATGTCAATACTTGCTTGATAACCTGTTATCAGAGGAAAACTCCACCAATGGTAAGAATTTATCCCAACTTCCTTGAAGTCAAGGACACGTAGTCTTAATAAATCTTCAAGAGTTTGAATAGTCCTCTCCGATCGCCCATCTGGTCCGAGGATGATATGCCGAGCTAAATCAGAACTGCGCTCATAGATTTTTTGCAAACTAACCCAAAATCTTGAAGTGAATCTTGGGTCTCGATCAAAAACTATGGATACCGCATACCATGCGTATCTTACAATCTCGCTTATGTACATACGAGCAAGACGTTCAAGTCTATAAGTTTCTCGTATAGGTAGGAAATGAGCAGACTTGGTCAATCTATCAACAATGACCCAAATTGCATCTATGCCTTGAGAAACCTTGGGAAGACCAGTAACGAAATCCATGGTAATGTGTTCCCATTTCCATTCTGGAATTTCAAGTGGTTGCAATGGACCTTTTGGTACTTGATTCTCTGCCTTGACTCGTTGACAAGTTAAACACATTGAGATAAACTCTGATATCTCTCTCTTCATATTGCTCCACCAAAATGTATGTCGAAGATCACGATACATTTTGGTACTCCTATGATGGATTGCAAACAGCGTGTTGTGCGCCTCCATCATGATTTTATACTTTAAATCAGGGTTGTTAGGAACACAAAGTCTAGAGTTGACTCGAAGTATTCGTTCCTCATCGATTCTTGCTTCCGGTATAGCACCTTCTTGCACTTTCTTCTTCATACGCATTAGCTCCAGGTCTATAGCTTGAGCAGCTTTAACTTTATCGATTAAAGTCGGTTCTACTCGTATATTTACCATCATCTTGTGGGTCCCCTCGAGTCTTTATCTCTTAACAAAATAATATTTTATTATATTATTATAATATAATAATGGTGATATTTTACTAACTCCATCCTTTGCAAGTCATACAAAATGGGCCTTTGCGTTGACAATATTGCACTCGCATTCGCATATGATCTTCTACTCATCACGTCGCCTACCACGTTCGCTTTTCCAGGATGGTATTGGATGGTATGATCATAATCTTTCAATAGTTCAAGCCAACGTCGTTTTCGTATGTTGAGTTCTTTTTGGGTGAAGAAATATTTGAGGCTTTTATGATCCGTGTAGATCTCCACCTTCTCTCCATATAGGTAATGCCTCCAAATCTTAAGCGCAAAAACGACAGCTGCCAACTCTAGATCATGAGTAGGGTAATTCCTCTCATATTCTTTGAGTTGTCGTGAGGCATAGGCTATGACTTTCCCATGTTGCATGAAAACACATCCTAACCCTTTGCCTGAAGCATCACCAGAGATGACAAATCCTCCCGAGCATATGGTATTGTCGTAACACGTCTTAAATGAGTCTCCTCTCGAGTTCTTGAAAACTCTTCTAAAACTTCCACATTCCTCGCTCCAAATAAATTTTGTATCTTTTCGAGTCAGCTGAGTTAATGGAGTAGCGATTCGAGAAAATCCTTCCACGAATCTCCGATAATAACCAGCTAATCCAAGAAAGCTACGTACTTCGGTCACTGATTTAGGTTGCTTCCAGCTTTGAATAGCTTCAATCTTTGCTAGGTCAACAAATATTCCGTGACTTGATATCACGTGCCCAAGGAATGCAACTTCCTCAAGCCAGAACTCGTATTTCTTCAACTTGGTATATAGCTTGTTTTCACGAAGCTTTTGGAGTATCGACCTCAAAGTGTTGCTTTCATGATCTTCACGGCTTTTGGAATATATGAGGATGTCATCAATAAAGACGACGACCATAAAATGATCCAAATATTCCTTGAATACTCTGGTTCATCATATCCATGAAGGCATCGAAGCATTAGTCAATCCAAAAGACATGACTAAGAATTCATAATGCCCGCATCGAAGTTCGAAGGCGCCTTTGAATATCTTCATCAATTTAACCTTCAAATTTGATGATATCCGTAACGAAGATCGATCTTTGAAAAAATTGTGCTCCTTGTAACCCATCAAACAGTCATCAATACGCGGCAATGGGTACCTATTTTTGATGGTGACATGATTCAACTCCCGATAATCAATACAAAGTCGCATACTCCCCATCTTTCTTTTTCACGTAACTTAATGTAACAGAGCACCCCAAGGAGACGACTCTTGGGACGAATAAAACCAATGTATAACAATTCCTGCAATTGGGTCTTTAACTCTTGAAGTTCAATAGGAGCCATTCGATATGGGGCTTTGAAAATTGGTTTTGTACCGGGTTCAAGGTCGATACAAAATTCAACTTCACGCTCTGGGGGTAGGCCAGGAAGTTCTTCAGGGAATACGTCAGGAAATTTATTAACAATAGAAATATCCTTCAAATCTGACGTATTTTTGTTTAAATCCGTGACATAAGCTAAGAAAGCTTGACATTCATTTTTCAATAAACGAATAGCTTTATGGCTTGAGATGACCATTATTGATTTTAATGGTTTGGTCGCTTGAATTCGCATAATAGGTGTATTAGGAATATGAAAGCCAACAACCTTACGAAAATAATCAATTTTAGCATGATGAGTAGTTAACCAATTAATCCCTAGAATCACGTCAAATACAAGTATTTTTAAGGAGATAAGATCGACAGGTAACGTGCGGTTACCGATTTGAATCAAACAAGACCTATAAACAGTGGATGTAATGAAGGTTTCTCCTAATGGAGTTTCAACAGATAAGTCAAAGTCTAATTTCTCCGGAGTCAAATTTAAACGTTGAGCGCAAGTAGGAGAAATAAAAGAATGAGTAGAACCGGTATCAAATAAGGTATAGACTTCACTAGAGTTTATGATAAGCTTACCCGTGATAACCTCGTTCGGGTTCCTTGCTTTTTGGGAGGTCACAACAAACGCTCTCCCTTGCACTACCGGCTTTGACTTTTCTAGGATGGCCTTGGGTGCCTCCATCCTAGCTGAACTTGTCTTCGATGAACGACAAAATCGAGCTAAGTGACCTTCTCTTCCATAATTATAACATGCTTTGGATGGCATCGCGCAGTTTGGACTGATGTGTCCCTCCCCTCCGCATTTGAAGCATATGATAGGTGGTCGTTCTCCTTCCTTGAAAAACGGTGTCAGTCTGCCGACGTCCTTCCATCATTGTTCAATCTCCTCTTCTTGAAATGTCCATTTTATTGTCTTGGCTATGATTACCACCAAAGTGGTTACCATTTCGCATGTTGATTCCTCCACGCTTGTTGTCACCGCTTTCAATGATCATTACCACTTGTATTTTCATTCGCCACCGCTTTCTCTTTGTTAAGTTGCTGACTCGTTATCGCGCCTCCAATAATCGAGCCCTATTTACAACATCCGAATACAAACACGCTTTATGAGAAATAAGATATTGTCGTATCTCAGGTTTCAAACCTCTTAAAAACATTCGGGTCATTCGCTCCTCATTATCAACCAAATGGGATGCAAACCGGGATAACTCCGTAAATTTAGCCTCGTATTGCGACACGGTCATATTGTTTTGTTCCAACTTGATAAACTCTACCTCCTTCATGTGACGAATACTTTCGAGAAAGTACTTGTCATTGAACAGCTCTTGGAACTTCTCCCAAGACATCTTGAGTGCGTCAGGCTGGGTACGTTTTACAGATTCCCACCAGTAATCTGCCACTTCACACAACATAAAGGTGGCAAAGGGAATCTTTTGTTCCTCGGAGCATCCCAAGACATCAAATATCTTGGTTATCTGCATTATCCACGCTTCGCCTTAAGTGGTTTTGGATCTCCAATAAACTCGTGTGTCCCAAATTCGAATCGCTTTTGGCGGTGGCCTGTCCGAGAGTTGCCAGTGTTTCCACCTGCATTTTGGATAGGAGCCGCTCTCGCCTGATATTGTATGAAGCCTCGGAACATTCCATCGTTCATCATTTGGTCAGTGTTGTTGTTTGCATAAGGATTGTCGCCTTCCTGATGCACATTATCCTGGTTATTGATCTGTGGAGACTCAACGGTCTCCTGTGCTCCATTTTATGTTCTCAACATTCTCGGATGCCATTTTCAAATACTGCCACAAAAAAGGGTTAATTGACATGAAACATATTATCCCTACACTCTGACTGGCCAATTAAATACCAAATAAACTTGGGAAGGTCATAGTAGAGAAGGAATTCCCCGTCTCTCCCCTCCTAGTTCTAGTCTCACATCTTAGCCAGGGATCATATCCCTAAGCTTTGATACCAACTGTGACGCCCCCAAAATAGGTATACATCACCTATTCTGAGTCGTCAAATACATGGTACAGAATACAAATACAACTTAATTATACAACTGCCGTGTAAAGTACGACAAAACATAAGCTGTGAGTTTTAATACAAATATTGTCGTCTAGACAATATACAAACTCAAATTCAATATTATTACATTTATTTTCCATTATTTCACTGAATAGTGAGGAATGCTAATGCTATCATCTAGTCCGTCACTCCATTCCCCGACTAGTCCCTGCTACGTTCTCATTTCCTGAAGAGAACAATAAAAGTAAAAGGGTGAGCTCAACTAGCCCAGTAAGAAATATTATGACTAAGATAATGCATAATATATTATCGTTAGCCTTCAACAGTGTTAAACTGATACAATATAACAACCATCAAGTTTAACTGTAGCGGAACAAGCAATCCATTAAAAGAGTCAAGTAGAGAATAAAATCTACTATCTTTTATGATTTAGAAGGTTTTTCATCACTTTTATCGCTGAGGCTCAGCTTAATAAATAATCCACATCATCGAATCACCCCTGCACTACGGCCAAGGATATTCTTTAGTATCACGACCACAATTATCCATGCACTACGGGCCAAGAATATTTGTGTATTCATTAATGGTCATGATCATGCCAACAACTGTCCATCACTGCACTACAGGCCAATGAGGACTTTTACCACATCATTTGTAACATTACATTCATGATTATACCAAATAATCCCTGGTCATAATCATACCAAGTCCATCTATGCACTACAGGTCACAGATGACTTTCAACATAATATAAACATGAGGATGATGACAATGATATAAGAATTCAATAAAACTAGTTCAAGAATTAATTTATCCAAGAACCAATAACGTCCAAATTGTCAACATGACACTGCTTTGTAGAGTAAAATTCAAGAATGCTCAGAAGAATATTTCAATGAAAAGATACTGGATGAAGCGCAAATATCAAGGATATTCCATAAATTTCATGGAGTATAGAAGTCAAAACTTTAACCAACTGAGTATAATAAGGAATGGAATAACAAAAGAAATCATCAGGCATGCGATAGACCGCACAGGCAGGTTATTCCATCAGAATAATAAATAACGGAATCAGTCCCACAGAAAATGCATGCGAGGATATTCCAACTAAATAATAAAGATTTTAATCAGTCCCAAGCCAAAACGCATGCATGTGATATTCCAAAGTAATAATAAAGATTTAAACCGTCCCATGAGAACGCATGCATGTGATGTTCCAACAGAATGATAAATAATGGAACCAGTCCCATAAACGCATGCATGGATGTTCCAATGTAATGATAAAGAATGGAATAATGTAAGAATTTCACCAAGTATAGGGTAGCTCACAGTATACAAAAGTTATTCCAATGTAATAATAAAGAATGGAATGACAGAAGTTCTCTTCATGGATAAGAAAGAAATAATACTCCCTACCTTAGAAAAACTTGATACTGGAATAGTGAAGTAGCGGACTTTTCTTCTTCTTTCTATAATTTCTCTATAATAATCGCTCTAAAGCTTTTGTGAATTGGTGAGAAATAAAGGAGGAATGAACCTCTATTTATAGGAAAATATAGTTTCGATAATTGCACGTTTTGGGGCTCGAAAAATTACAGTACAATACCGCAAACATTTCTTTCATTTTTAATTTAGTCTTGTAAATATTATCAATTTTGCACCAACTCCCCTAATAGTACAAGAATGTGATTCAATAGTACACACATGTGAACAAATAGTTATATAAGCATGTGAATTAGTAGCAATTAATTGCTCATTTATCCGATAAATTACCCGATTTATCAATATAACCCCCAGACATCAATTATCATCGGAATAGATGTCGATTTCCACTAACACTAATAATCCCAACACAATGGAACTGTTAATATCATCTTTAATCAACACGAACTTATTCATCATTAATATTATAACTCATAATATTTAACAACCAGGTCGTTCCCAGGAAAGAGAGGGCTTTCCGATAAGGATTTCTCCTTATCATGCGCAAGCAATTAGGTGACCAAACCTCTCCTCGATGTAACCTCTGTACATTATCAATATTTCAAATAATAATATGAATAACTTTGTCGTCTCAATTATTGATTTAATAATATAAAATATTATTCAAATGATACTATGACAATAATTGAATCAATAATATGAGAGATATGATGCAGCAATTATTGTAGTAATAATTGAGTATAACTGAGTGACTTCTCACGTAAGCATCAATAATCAATACCGTGTGCTACTATGCAACCACACGTATTACTGTACTTTTAACACCGGGTGTTTCAACAGTTAACGGTAAAACTTCCGCCGTTATTTTCATAAAGTATTTTTGTCATTTTCTCAATCCGACAATAATTCCATTATGGGGGTCCACCAATGATTGTGCTGTTATGCATAATATTCCCTCGCTAAAAACGAATATTCCCTAACCAATCGAATATTATATAACAACTCACGTATTTTGCAAAATTTATAAATATTACCCACAACTATAACATTATATCAAATCCACACCATAATATTCAAAAATATATTTCGAGAAAATTTAATCTTTATTTAAAAAGTTGGGGTCTTACAATACTAATATTATTTCACGAATATTACACATTCCTTCTTTTGCTCCTCAACCAAAGAATTAGTAGTATTTATTTTTAGTTGTTGTTTTTCTTTACTGTAGGTCTCATAATCTTTTCGAAAGTTGAAATAAATAAAAATAAAAATAAAGGCAAATATTGGTTTGCAATACGAACTTTTATATACATGCATTCATAATAATTTCTTATGCCATTTATGGTATGCCCCCACCTCTATTATAAGGGCCTATAAGGGCTACAAAATAGCCTATACCTCGTACTAATTCACATATCAACTTGCATAGTTTCATATCCATGTATTCTTGTTTGGTACTTCTGTTTTATCGATGTATAACATCTTTGATTTAATTGGTAACTGGCTAATTAGACGAGTTTGAATTTATATATATAATTAATAAATTTCTATATAACTTAAACGAGAAACTTGCATGAAAATTTAATCATTGAAGGTTTTAATTCTAATTTATTTTTATTATAGACCTATATTTTCCTTTATAGTACATAAAACCAACTAGGTGTAAGGATTTGTGTTCCAACAAATAAATAAAATGAATTAAGATTTTTTTAGGTGACTTGATGACTTAAAAAACTATTAAAGTCTTGTCAAACTATTAATATATATAAATTATTTTTTTGTAGGAAAACCATTAAACTATCAAATAATTGGTGAAAATACCCATAATTTAATTTGTTAGAGTTTGCATATTTAAATTTGATGATAAATGAGCTTAATATATATTTATACCAATATTATTTGTACAACCCTTATAAAGAAATGATCAAATGTACAAAAACTTAGATTAGAAAGATCAAATAATGTTAGGTTGATCTTGAAGAATTGAGCTGATGTATAGTTGATAGGTTTTTGAATTGTCGTAAGGTTACTCTGCTACTTTGAGAGTAAGATCGCAGAGTAAACACAGAATCGTAATACATCAAGAGGATTTTTGGACTACTTGGAGCTATCGTAAAGTTCACTTTAAATCGTAAAGTTACTTCAGTTTGTAAAGTGAACAAGTGAACCTCCTAGTCAAGCAAAAGATCGTAGAGAAGAACTCGATCATAGAGCAGTCAAGTCTGACAAACCGAATGACATTAGAGTATTGCAAACTGAAGGTCCCAATGCACTCCCTAAATATCCTTGGTAGAAATCGAAGATTAGAATGTGTCTACCAACTAGTTGGTGATAGTGACGCGTTAAGGGTGTTAGGTGAGAAAGCAGACTGATGTGATAAGCAAAAGAAAAAAGAACTGTCTCCTAGGTTTAAAATGTCAACATCAAGGATCCTATGATATCTGAGCATTAAATGCACAAACGGACATCTTGCAAGAGGAAGATTTTCTAGCAGATTATAAAAGGCATCAAAGATTCAAACTGAAAAGAGACGTGTAATACCCGAGAATTTCCACATATTATAAAATGAATATATTAATGAAAATACTATTTATGTGAAAATAAGTGTCATTGTTTTATGAGTTGGTTAATTCGATTGATTCGTATTATCAATGTGTATTAAGAAGTGTGATTTGACAATGAGAATTGTGAAATGCCTTATTTGGCATATTGTGAAACGAGTAAATCCATTAAGCAAATTAAATCGAAAATTTAGAAGATTAATCGTGTTGATCATGTGATTTCTTATAAGTAATCAATACGCTCGTAGACTTGTAGTAACACTCTTGTGGACAGTAATTCATGTCGTATAAAACGAGTTTAGCGATGAAGATTGACACGCAAATTTGAAGCTAAACCGGCCTTAGCATCGTTGTAGCACGCAGCCTTACGCTGTGCTTCAAAGAAGACTAATCAAGCGCAATTGCTTGATAGTCGATTGAGTTGGTTACTTTCATCTCTTGTAACCGAATTGGGACATTAATATTATATGTGTAACATGGATAAAACCATATGATAGGAGTATATCGCAATGAAATGAGGTACCTAGTATCACCATGATATCATATGAAGTTATAATGCATAAATGAAGTATTACCTGGGTATTCTAGAATCTGAGAAAAGAATTCAATATTTTAAATAAACATTAATATTAAATAAAAATTATATCGATAATCAATGGTTATGAAAATCCATAATTTCTTCAATAAGAAATGAATTAATTTATATTGTGGTAATTAATCAAGGAAGTGAATAATTTATTTAACATAAATAAGTAAGTTAGTAATATAATAATATTATATTTTTGTGACTATATATTAAGTTTTACGAGACTATATTGTATGAAGCATATTGACATTATATGGTATAAATATATCATGAAATGTGTATGTAACAATATGCATATGGGTAGACATTAAAATAAAATGTACACAGATTATATGTATGTGGCATAACATCTACTACCTTGAAATATTAAACTATATTGTGGCATTAGGATATAACTCATGTATGGAAAATGTGTATATAAAATATAACATAAGAGTAGAAAATTGTATAAGTGTTACATGAGTGCTGAGTTAGTAGAAGTGTCCCAAAATGAGTCTCCCATTTGCCTCATTTCTCAGTCACGTATAAACCAAAAAGGCTAAGGCCTATTCCTTCTTCAAGCTTTGCTAGACTATGATCATGGGGGAGTGGTAGTAATGATGCAATCCAACTAACCTCCAACAACTTGTCCTTACCCTTCATGCAAGCCTTTCATCCATGAGTTTGATTTGGGGGAGAATGTTATTGTCTGAGTATTGAGTATTCCTATAAGTATGAGCTCTCCTTCCATTTTTCCAAGTGCTGAGAATTATCAAGGTGTGAGATTGAGAGCATTCAAGCATTTTAGGATATTGGGAGTTCAATTAATAGCAAGTTCATTCATTTGTAGAGGTATAATCTCTCTTCCTTGCTTCAATTTCATTCTCTGTGAAAAAAATGGAGTCTTGAGTCTTAAAATTCAAATTCTTGAATTCATGGAATTAGATGTTAATGAGGTTGGGTATGAGTTATATAGTTGTTATATGACCATATAAGCATGTTTAAACTGTTACAAGAGTGTTTAGAAACAAATTCGTGAGTAAATTTTGTATTTGGGCTAAATAAATTCTTACGCCTAACTGTTCTGGTTCGAACAGACGTGGTGTGCTGTATGCCGATTAACACATTTGAGACCTTGCAATGACTTCCTTTGATCTCTGCTTTCGATTATAGTTTCTATTTTTTAATCTGATCAATGTTAATCAATCATTATGGCTCAAGCTAGCATGTAAGCATGTATAAGGAATATATACAAGTATATTAACTTAATGTGAGCATGTTTTACTAGATTCGCATGATTAACGAAAAGGTGTAACTTAAGATGAATTTGAGAACTTTAGAAACGAACTTGACAAGTATTAATGACTTATTTATGTACTGACCTTGCAAGCATGTTGGTATAACTTTGAAATGCATAAATAAATCATTAGCTTGTGTTTATGTGATTAGTAAGCAAGCATGAACATATTGAACTAATTTGTAAACTTTACAAAGGAAAATACAACTTTTGAAGCGAATGTTAATGCACTACTTTGGAAGATAGAATCTGACCTTCATAAACATGTTGGTGGTACTCCTAGACTCACTCATGTAGTATAAACATATATATACCATGCTTGTGTATCATGTTTCAAGAAAAGCATAAACGAAGTATATTTCCAACTAAAGCGGTGTTAGTTTCACATATGTGTTATGAATACTCACAAGCATGCCTAATATAAGTTTTATAACTATCTTGTATGTTTAGAGAGAAAGCATGATAGACTTTGTGGTTTCATGACCTTGAATGACCTTAAATTGTTGAAATAATCAATTTAGAATTTTATTATGAAAGAAGGAACCTAGGTTGACTTAAGAAGCATGAAAAGACCTTTAACATAACAAATATAACATGTGTGATTGTTTTGGTCAAGCTGGATAGAAACCACAAGGCAAAGAAATGACTAAGTCTAGAAGCTTAGCTAGGGGATTCTTGTTGCTTGTAGATCCTAAACTTAGCCATACGGCGATTAACGCCGTGCCACGCAGCAATCGAAACGACTTCTATTTTTGAACTGATATTTAAAGCATGCCTATATGATTACTTTAACTTGTAATATATGACTAATATGCTATGTAATGTGTTGAGAAGCATGCTATGTGATGTGAATAGAGGTTAATTTTGACTTTCAAATGATAAGTCCAAAAGGGGGTTTGCATAATATCAAAATGAAGATACGTGGGTTGAAATTGTGATGACTTATTAACTGGTTTTGTACCTTATGTGCATACTTGAATCATGTCAAGCTTGATTAAAGACTGTGTTAGCTAATGAACATCTTAAACATATAATTCGCTATAAATAGGATTCGAAAGTGTTGATTTCTTAACGTGGATAAACTACGCGTAAGGCAAGTATCCGAACCCTACCTTACATTGTGCAAGTATTCTAACTCTTGCGTTACTTTATTCAACAAATATCGTAAGCTTATCTCATTGAATGCAAGTTATCCTATTTATTCGTTCAATTGAGCTAGTATATCTAAAACTATTGTGAAAACTATTATTCATGTGAACTTAGTATTGTTCTTAAATATTGTGAAAAGTGTCTATGCCATTTGCTTCAGCTAAACTATATGCATGTTTATAAAAGTTGTCCAAACCAATTGATTGGTGCGGAAATCTTGAAAATTGAGTTTAATAACCCTTAAGGTAAGGGGAATGTATGTTGTTGGAAACCCCGACACATGAGTATATTATTATTGTGGTGTTATGCATAACTTAGAGTATTATAGACTGATCCTATATAGTACTTGATTCTTTTGGATTATCAGTTTAATATTGGTAATTCTAGTAGACGTTCAATAGTCCTTAATGACTGCTCAGTATAAATTGTGATCCAGTCGGATACCTTGATAGCCTTTGAATTCATATATATATATATATATATATATATATATATATATATATATATCTGTTGATTTATATTGAATTATTATTCTTATTCCAAGAATTGTTGATATTCAATATTCATAATATTATTCTGAAACTCTGAACTATCTTAGAGATGATACTTCGATATTTCATGTGATAACCCGGGATTTCGAATAATCAAAATTTTCGAATAATTTTTTTTTAATTAATATTAATATTGATTATTACTTTTGTGACAAGTATTTGTGATACGAGTCTCGAGAAGGTCAATTTGTGTATTGACTAATAAATTTAGAGTAGAGTTGTGCTTAACAAGATTAAAAATCCTAACCCTAATTTTTGGAAAGGGATTCGATAAAAAATATAATTATATTAATGAGTATGTGTTTGTACCGAAGAGATTTATTGATCAATGATTGATCGGATAAGGTTTAAAATTTATAAACCCCGATAAGAGATTAGAAACCCTAATCTCAGATTTAAGAAACCTAACGTACAGTTAGAAACTATAATTGAAAGCCAGGAAACCCTAATTTCATATTCGGGATTCCTAAAACCCTAATTAGGAAGCCCTAATCCTAATTTGTGAGCTTAATGTGTTTAATAAATGTTAATTTGATTAGGAAACCCTAATTTAATTAGAAAATCCTAATTGCAATTTGGAAATTTAATTTTTAATTTTTCTAATTAAAACCCCTAATTAGGAAACCCTAATCCTAATTAGCAAGCCTAAAGTGATTGGTATGCGTTAATATAATTAAGAAACCCTAATTATACTTTAGAAATATTAATTTCTATTTAAAACCATAATTATATTTTTGAAATTCTTAATTTTCTATTTAAAACCATAATTAGAAAATTCTAGAATTGGAGTATTTAAAAACCTAAGGGTTAGGACCTTAGGGTTAAACCCTAAGGGTTAAAACCAAAGGGTTAAACCCTAAGGGTTTGGACAAAAAATCTAGAATGCCATTAAATTATTTTGCTAAAGACCAAAATGCCATTTTTCATTTATTTAAATGGTAACTTGTAAAATTCACCAACACCTTTAGTTGGTGAACCACTACATTGACTTGGTAAATGTATTATATCAGCCACCGGCCGAAATTATTAGATCTAGCAACAAGTCATGGCATATATAAGAGAATTAGAGAGAGAAACTGCATAAATCTTAACCATTTTCTCTCTTGCTCTCACTTACTCTCTCTCTCACCAAGACATCCAAAAATTATAAGTATATTAGTCCTAGAAACAGCCCTAGATCAACCAATAACAGATTAAGAGGGATAAACCCAAAATCATTTTGACAATCCAAATCCATACCTTCATACTAACATCATAGGAGGAAGTTCATCATCAAACCCCGATCGTCCAAATCTATCTGGATACTAGTAACCAAATCCAACCTCAAGATAACCCCCAGGCCCTCAAAGATAAACCCCCGGATACACACACACCTGAGAAGACCGATTAATCTCTGAGATGACCCCGAGGTATCCAAATTTCAAATTCCAACCATGGGAATAGGTCAAGCCAACCTCGAGATGACCCCGAGGATAGTCAAAGTCAATAAAGAAGCCAACCTCGTAGATAAAACCCCGAGAAACGACTCGCTACAATCACAAGAAAAACCGAGATAACCCCTGAGGGGCAAAATGGTCATTTTGCCAACTCAACTTCAACTCACATCAAATCAACTCATCTCAACTCAAATTACTTCAAAGGAAGTCCCACAAGAACCATATCTTAACTTCCGAGCGCAAACTACGCAAACGACTCAACGAATCGCCTCGACTTAAACCCGGAATGCCATTTCGGTCATGGACCCATCTTTTGGAATCAAAAGGGTCAAATCATATATCATTGTGTAGCTCTCTTGAAAGAGCTTTCCGAATGGTATGGCACGCCCATCGGACTCCCTGATTGAAAGTTATGAGCGACCGAGCGAACAACACAGACGTATTTTTCGACACGGGACCCACACCATCACCGGGGCACCCTGGCACTCTCACACTCTTGCCCAGGTGCAGCAGGTACACCTGCAGCTCCAACCTCTATAAATAGAGGGCTTGGGGTGGCCATTTTGTAAGAAAAAAAGACGGGGAAACCCTACACAATTCGCTCTGCACTTGCCCATACAGTGTATTTTTCCACTTTTAAACACCTGTGAGCTCATATATAGCCTCTTTTGTACCCACAAAAGCCAAGTGTTTACCCACTCTAAAGATATAGAAGCCCTTTTTATCACCACCGTAGTTTCTCACACACTTTAGAGTCTTTCTTTCATCTTTGCACACACCCTTCTACACGCTGAGAGTCGTGTTTGCTTGCTTTTGCCTTTGGACTTCTATCCGTGGTTTCATTCCAACAGATCATATATATATATATATATATATATATATATATATATATATATTGACTAACATTATCGAAGTTATGCCTCGATTGAGCCTAGACTTGATCTCGAGCGCGTTATATATTATATATATATATATATATATATATATATATATATATATATATATAACTCTTTTGACTTTGTTCGATGAGCCTAAACTTTGGCCCGGTGAATTTATTCGCTTATATATATATATATATATATATATATATATATATATATATATATATATATCAACCGTATGTCTGACTTTGTTCGATGAGCCTAGATTTTGATCCAAGCATTTATTCGCTTTTATATATATATATATATATATATATATATATATATATAATCGTATATATATAACTATGTTCGATGAGCCCGATGAGCCTTTTACATCCTATGCGTTTATTGCTTATATATATATATATATATATATATATATATATATATATATTTTTTGTCCTCGCCTCGAGTTCCCTTCATGGCAGTTGATCACTTTTACAACTTTCTTTACATTTCGTCCTGCCTGGAGTTTACTTTGTGGCGCTTAATCGCATTTACAACTTTTTTATTTACATTCTCGTCTCCGCCTGAGTTTCCTTCGTGGCGGTTGACCGTATTACAACTTTATTTACATTTCGATCCCCATGGAGGTGCTTCGTGGTTGGTGATCCCGTCTCGTATATATATATATTTACCGCTTTTATATATATACCGCTATCGCTTTTATATAAATTGCAATATTTTGTGCGCCTAGAAATCATGTGATCACAGATTCATCTCATCGATCTAGATTCGGTTCCTCGTGATGGACATTTTCAAATTGTAGCGCCTTTGTAAATTATTCTCATGCGATGTCCGAATTTCCTCGATGGTTTCCATACCCACGAGGAAGTCGGCATTATTTTTGTATGTATTATTTTTATACGGATGCCTCGCATCCATCAAATAAAATCAATCCAAATTACCACTTAATAAAAATGGAGTGTAAAAGGTCTCAATTCCTATTGAGCATCGTGGTTTGAAAAACCTTTTTATAAAACATCATTGCCATATCTTGCTAAAAACTAAATTTTTACATAAATTCAAACCCCGTATATAGGTTCGAACGAGGCCTCGCATAACTTTTCCATAAACAAAACACATCGACCCACACACACACACACACACACTCATATAATAGTTTCTTGAAAAGAGGCGGTCACCGTGGTAACACGGATGTCTGGGTGCCTAACACCTTCCCCGCATAACCAAGTCCCCTGACCCTAAATGAATCTCTTGCTTTCACCGAATTCATATATCGTTGTCACATCACCGGGTCAATGTGCAAACCTTTTCTCATTGTGTTGTGTTGGTACAACCATTTAAAAACCAATCTGGCGACTTTTAAAGTCCATCGCCGACATTATACATGTCGGACCTTTTTCACTTGTTTTTTCAAACAAATCTCACCTAAAATGAGAACACCAAAGAACAAGTAACTGGAAAGGGACATCCAAAAATCCCGACGCCGACAGTGTGGCGCTCTCATTGGGACTCCAAAGAAGAGGACTTAAGCCGCTATTACAATCTTTTCAAAACTCATATCTCGCTTGTGTGTGGATGTTGCATTTACATTTGATGAATGTGTACGAATGCATTTCCTTATTGCACTTAGTGCTTCGCATCATATCTCGCCAGGATGTTAGTGCTTCGCACTATAAACTACTTATGATATTAGTGCTTCGCACCATATCTCGCCAGGATATTAGTGCTTCGCACATGTCATCATTTCATACGGTGAGACGCGATGTATGTGAATGTATGTTGTGTGGTCCCTCCACCGTGAGGCTATCCTGCTTGTGTTTGATTATCGGACTCGTGAGAAGACTAATTCTCCGAGGCTCAGAAAGGCACCACCCAAATTCGCCCAGCTTGAAAGACCTGATTAACTTCCCGCCAAGTAGATTATGATGATTTGGGAACCTTCATGCCAAAAAGCCATGAGAGAGTAACCTAAGATAGGTCACCGATAAACCCAAAACGGAGGAAAGTCTCTTCATGCTCTCATTTCAATTACTTGTAAACACAATTACTTGTAATTTCATTCCATATCTATCTCCATGTAATGAGAAATATGAAGAAATGTGTACACATACATATTTAATATGCTACAAACAAATTGACATCGCTTTTGCAGATAAAATTCCTAAAATGAACACGCCACATAGCATGTTATTATATACATTCCCTAAAGACTAAACTATGTAAGTCTTTCGCAGGAAGCAATCGGTCCCATACTCGCTTAAAGTCCAAGAAGGCACCGATCCCACCGCTAGTATGGCTACACCGGCCAACCTCGATCCTACTCCTGCTTCCCGAGAGGAGTTTGAAGGATTAAGGAATCGATAGCGTAATTGGTCATCTTTCTAAAAGAACAAAGTAAAATACGCAGGCCAACAATGCCTACTCAACCGTAGTCCTTCACACCAGTAAGGCCAGGCATTGGTAAAAAGATGGAAACCCAGATACCTAAACCTCATTCCAATAAAGAAATCACAAATCTCAAGGATGATCGAGAAACCGGGATATAAGAAAGAAAGTCCAACAAATGGAGGATACCATCCGGCCAATTAAAGGGACTGGAAATTATGGGAGTGTCACCTATTCAGATCTCTCAGATATTCCTGTGGGCTCAATATCCTACCAAATTCAAAGTCCCGTAGTTTGAAAAGTACAATGGGCAAAGCGATCCCTATACGCACCTAAAAGTGTACATCATGCTTACCGGGGTCTTATATCAAAAATGAAAGCCTCGTAATGCAACTTTTTCAAAAGAGTCTCACCGAGAAGCTAAAGCCCGGTATGCTCGACTTGACAATGCCAAAATCCATAATCGGGAAGAATTGCCCACGCCTTTCTAAATCAAGATAATTTTTAATACAAATGGCACCAGATCGATATCAAGTGACTAAAGTGAAAAGCAAAGCAATCAATCTTTCCGAGAATATGCCCAAAGGTGGAGACATCTATAGCGTCAAGTCATTCCATCAATGATGTAAACCGAGATGGTAATGACATTTATCGATATCCAAGAGGCTCTTTACTATGAGAGGATCCTAGCAGTATAGGAAAGCCATTTGCGGAAATGATCAAACACGCAAAATGGCAGAGATGGGCCAAGGCGTGCAAGATTAAAGACTTCACCGCTTTGGAAGCAACGCCAAACATATACAAACCGCAAGTATGCGAGCGATCCCAAGGGGGTATCCGATAAAGGCAATGAACATGTATCCTCATTGTACAGGGCAAGCTAGAGGCCAAACTACAGCCCCCCATTTGAAAATGCAAGACAATCCGCCATCTCAACAACAGATCGCATTCAACCAATACCCGATGTGAAAAAAAATTTGAAAGAACGGAAAATCGTATTCACTCCACCGGGCGATTCCTTTGAACATGTATCATGCGATATTAATGGATCACAAGAAAATTACCAACTAGCTCCACCTCCGGAACCAGTGGAGCAAAAGATACAATCCAAGCCGTAGATGTGCTTACCACTCGTGGTCTCCAGACACGATACACAGATTGTTGGTCCTTAAAACATAAGATTCAAAATCTGATCGAAAGTGGCAATATTGTGGTCGAACAACCCCGACCAACAAAAATGTCAACACCAACCTTCCGTCATGACATGATACTAAAGAAGTAAACATGATCGAGTCGAAGTGCTAAAATGTATCCAATTCATAAGACATACGAAGGATGGAGGAATACCCCAAAAGCACATAACAAATGTCCTAGAGTGGGAAAACTCTGAGGAGGGTACGCCAAGAATGCAAAAATTGATGCGATCCAGAATCAAGTGAACTCACGCTAAGCTAATAAAGCGCCAACATCAAGAAACAAGGCAATTTTTCACTCAACTATCAGAAAGCCAAGAGAAAAAGGACTCCACGATGAGCCAGCTAAATGAAGAAGATCAAAGCAGGCTGAAAATACAAGAAAATGGGGATGATAAAATTGCTAGAAGATCTCACCAGCGGAAGAATCGATCGAGGGAATGCGAATTCTCAAAGATGAAAGATCAAACAACCTCCAAAAGAGTCCAAAAATTCACCCCTCCGAGCAAATCCAAAGAAGAAATGCTACACTTTCTGATAAGCAAAGGAAGGATTACTGAGTTGCTGCCTCTTATAAAACCCAAGATAAAGAGTTATGATTCCACCAAGATATGTCTCTACCATTCTAACTCACTTGGGCATACGATCAAGAATGTTGGTTCATGCGACATAAAAAATCCGTGATCTCATTGAAAATGGAGAGCTGAGATAGAATTTCCCATGACCAAAAAAAGGCGAAAAAGAAATAAAAGCTTAAGATGTCCATTCGAGACAAAAGTAAAGACAAATGAGGTGAAGGCTATGAGCGATAATTCCGCCGTGAACACAAGGTGGACCGATCCTAATGCAAGAAATGACAGAAGAGACAAAGGCATCCCCAAAGGAGATTCCCCGCCAACATCAAACGCCCCATGGTTCCAAGATATCAACCACGCTCCTCGATCTTATCACCTTGATGATGCGAGGAAATACTAATCCTTTCCAAGGAAGAAAAACCAAAAAGAAAGTTCTTTGCAAGAAATGCCACAACCGCTCGAGGGAGATGTCATGGTTGAATCTTTTGAAACCCATGAAGAGGGCGAAAGAATAGATGAAGGAAAAGGTGATGAGATTATCGGGGAATCCAACCCATTAGAGAATCCAGAGTTCATCCGTTTTTGCGATACGTCCATTTCAAGCATCCCCGAGGAATGTACCAATCGTAGCGATCAAGTTACGGCCATAAGCGAAAAGATATTCGTAACCAAGAGGTAACCTCTATCACGAGCCCTCAAGGCAACATAAACCACCGACAAACGGACTATCATGCCTCAACTAGCCAAAGAAGATATAGATCCAGTGAGAATACAAATGTGAGTTCCGTAAAAATGTTGAACTAAGATTACTTTCTTCGTAGTATGCCTTTTATTTTCCATGCATGTAAATAAAAATAAAAAACATCTCTACACTCTTCTCACCACTTACCCTTTTTGAACCTTTTCAAACCAAAGCCCTAACTACGAAAAGACCTAATCTCCTCTTCAATAGAGTACGTAGGCCATCAATGGTGCTCAAACCAAACAAAACCCAAATAAACACTTCTCAAACAGATACACCCTGCATTTATGATTGCCCAGACGTAATGGTCATCATTCTTCGGAGAAGGAGGTTGATGATAGCCCTCCATCACCGCAGCTTCACCAAAACTTTGCCTCGATAATCAAGCAAAGACTCCTCAGATTTGCCGACGAGGGTAAAAGGAAGAAACTCTCTCTACCTTGTAGATAGCAATAATCGCTACTTTTTCCAACAAGATTAGCGCTACTTTTGTCATTACAAAGCTAACACTTTGTGTGATCGAATAAAGTTGTTATATACTAAGTGAAAGCATATTTTGTTTCGTGACTCAATTTAGATGTGCCTGTATTTCTGGCGATGAGGTGCCTATTCTCCACAAGGACCAGTGAATTTTGATGTAAAGTTGACTCGCACTTGATGGAAATACAAGAGGACTATGAGATACCTCAGAGATCAAAGAATGGGTCAAGACAAACCCAAGCCAAATCTTGATCAAACCACCTCTTTTTAAACCTCTAACCTTAGAAAACCCCAAACAAATCCAAATTGGTACATACCTCACTCAAAACCAAAGGAATGACATGGTTACTCTATCGACCCTATTCCAGATGTGTTTGCATGGTCTCACACAAGACACGGGTCATTTATACACCTGACATTATCATTCATCGCCTTCCCATCAAAGGATTCAAGCCACTCGTGCAAAGCTCAAGCGATTAAAACCCGAGGGAGTTAAAGTTAAAGAAGAAATTGTGAAACAATTTCAAGCCGAGATCATCATGGTGTCAACTTAACCTCGAATGGCTATCCAACATAGTCCCCGTGTCAAACCGGAAGGGAGGTGCGAAGTTTGTGTGGATTACAGAGATTTGAATAAAGCTTGCCTCAAAGATAGCTTTCACGTGTCGCTCATCCACATACTCATCGACAATACAAATTTCGATACGACATGTACTCTTTTCATTGATTGCTCCTCGGGGGTACCATCAAATCATGGTCATCAAGATGATCATGAGAAAACTTCATTCATCACGCCTTGGGGAGCCCTTTGCTGCAATTTATTGTCATTCTACTCATCAATGCCGATGCCGAGCTACCTATCGCTGAGCCGTGTGGCTCTTTTCCACGATCTAATAGAAAAAAAAAAAAAAAAAAAAAAAAAAAAAAAAAAAAAAAAAAAAAAAAAAAAAAAAAAAGAAAAAGAAAAAAAAACCTCTTCAACGGTTTTACAATTGTCACTTACCACTCCAGTTCTACAAATGGCTTCAGAGTTCAAGAAAATCCTTCCTCCACATTCCTCATAATAGAATGACTTTGCGACGATTAGCAACTTTGGCCTCCTCGATTCGCATATCGCATAAAGGAACACTTGCCGAAAGGTCACGATCTCCCCGCACAAGGCCCCAAATTTATGGGAATTATATTGAAAAGTATCTGATGAGCTACCTCCCATCCAAAGACCCTTGATATCAATATATCAATGAGCACTTACAAGATAAATCTACACCACCGAGGCAAGCCCGACTAAGAAAAGGCGGATCCATCGACTAGCTATGAAATTCTACCTCGAGCGAGATGCACTCTATGAAAGAGATGCAAAATCGATGTCTCATCGATGTTTGACGAAGACCAAGCTCGTGAGACTATGGATGAAATCCATGGAAAGTATGTAGCCCACAAATGAGCGGCTTTCTACTTATAAAGAAGATCCTACAATGTAAAAGTCCGACTACGATAGCTCAAACAACACGACTTGGTTTTGAAAAAGATCATCGACAACCAAGCTCGCATAAAGGGAAATTTTCCCTAACCGGGAAGGCCCTGCTATTGGCAAGGAGGTATCGACAAGAGGCGCTTTCAGATTACAGAAATGGACGACGATAAATTTCCACAAATTTTATCATGTTCGGACACCGTGAAATCTAGATTATGTCTAAGGTTACCATCAAGCTTAACATCCCGGTTTTGGATCATCGATCACCACCATTCCGCTTCATTAACCCTTTACCACATACAACTCCTTTCCACGCTTTTCCCTCGTGGAAACATCCTTTCAAGCCGCCACCGGCTTCACCGCGATCATACCACTTAGGTCATCCCACCGCTAATCGAACCTCTTACGCTTGCGCTTGCTACCCATACATGGGATCAAACTTTTCACACCTCCAAGTTTATCCTCAACCTAGATCAAACTTTCTTTTCCCCGTAGACTGACCTCCGCACATGGGATCACGCTTTTTACTCGCCTCGAGGGGCTTAACTACGCCGACCTGATCTCCCCAATACACGGGAGTACGTAGGCAACCATGTTATATGGTCCGGTCTCACCACAGAAAAACAAAAACAAACTCACTCCTATCCATAGCCACATATAGAAACAAGTCCCAAGACACCAAAGATGGTAGGGAATACACACAGATCGACGATCCATTCTGAAAATCCTGAGACATCTCACTGTCCATCTATCAAGGAGGAGTTCAGAATACATCCAGATCACAAAGTCCTGGAGAAATAAGCGAATATCAAGCAAGTAGCAAGGCACAACTAAAAGGGAAGTGAATCAACGTATATTTCCCTGCCATATATAATGCTGTTTGATATATACAATGTGTACTATACATGACAAAATGGCTAAGCTAGTCCAGGCAGAAAATACAAGCCCATCTACAAATCAAGGTGTATATGCGGCTATCAAGTCCAACATGAATTCCTCTCGTAAGAAGGAGGTAACACTATGATCTCCTACCCAAGGGTTTCTACACGAGCCAATGATCCACCGCCAACTACATGCGATATCTCTGATGGATGTAACGTCATCCCGCCAAAGAACAACGATATCCCTATGAAGTTAGAGCATCATCTCTAATAAAGCGACATCTTTACCGTAAAGAGTCACAACATCAAAGCCCACATCCACTACCTGCTCACCGATGGTACAGATGTAAAAGCCTCTTGCGATCTCTTGCCTTTATCACCATCATAGATCGCGGCCTTATCACCATCTATCAAAGCAACTATCCTGCATAACAAGCGAGGGCCGGGGCAATTTCAAAATTAGCGACAACCTGGATAAATGGATCCCTTACAACAAGATTGGGGGCAATCTCAAAAGCAAATGACAACTCAACACCGGGCATTTATCAATCATCCTAAAATGGAAAATGCACCAATTAAGCGCCATCAAGATGGTCCATCATCATCTTAGTGACGATTCGTATTATTCACTCACGACTTCATCAACAAAGAGAGTTTCATATGAACCCTCAAAGATCAACATGCGAAAGGATCGGGGCATTTTTCCAATTCCAAGAAATGAAAGGAGCTTAAGACGAGATCAAGCTTCTCATCAAAAAGAAAGGGTGAACTCCCCGAAAGAAATCATAGCGACATAAGCGCGTGCCCTCACGAAAGAAGGGAAAAATTCTCAAAAAGTGCTTAACTCAGAGCGTATGGTCAACGACGAAAAGGCCTAGTGAATGAAATCTACACCATCAACATGCGTTAAGTCCTCACAAGTCAAGCCTCTACACCGACGCTCAAATATGGGCAAATGAAAGAATGAAATACACCCTCCAGGATATCAACACATTCAAAGCCATCGCTCAAATTTTGTCATGAAATCAAATGCTTAAGAAATGGGGCACAAGTACCCAACAAATAAATGAGACTCCAAATCACCTCAAAAGGATGAGACATCCGTGGTTGTCATCAATCTAACATCAGCTAAGTCTAGTGAAGTAATTCGTGGAATATTACTTCAAATAAGATATCGGAAGATCCGTATTCTAAACCATTGCCATCAATACAAATATGACATCAATACAGCTCAAATGATGAAAGCTTCAGATACCACCGCTCGAGTGGGAGCCGGAAAAGTTTGGCGATCAAGAGGATAGTCACCGCAGCAACTACCAAATAATACATCGGAGGGTCCGGTGATTTCGTAACGTCATCCCCATCGTAGATGTGGAAAACATCTCAACTTATCTTCATCAAACAAGCATCAGCGATTAAATGCCAAATCGTTGGAGTCAACACCAGCATAGGCATCAGCAATGATCGGTAAAGGTAAAGCGATTTGCGAATACATTTTAACATGCATCATAATATTCATTACATTGCGATTTGCGATATGCGATATGCGATATGCGGTTTGTGATATGCGATTTGCTATGCGATATGTGAAATACGATATGCAAAATGCGATGTGCGAGTTGCAAAGTGCGATTTGGCCAAATGCGAAAAGTGATGTGCGATGTGCGCGAAAATGCGATGTGCGATTTTATTTAACCATGATTTGCGAAAACATTGTCACATTCATCATAAACATTCACTACATCATGATTTACATCATTAAAATACCTTGTCATGTTTCAAGTGTTCATTATCTTTATCATGTCCATTCCATCGCATTGCATGAACATGATAAAGAGGGGCATCCGTAGACACTCAAAATTTTCTTCATCACACTAACATCATAGGAGGATGATTCGCCTTTTAAGAGGAAACCCGAAAGACAATCCAAATCCATACCGATACTACCGGAAGTTCATCATCAAACCCCGGATCGTAATTGGGAGTAACCAAATCCAACCTCAAGATAACCCCCCGAGGCCTCAGACATACAATACTGACCACACACCGGAGAAGACCGACATAATCTTGAGATGACCCCGAGGTATCCAGCCTCAAAGCCCCCAACCATGAAAATAGGTCAAGCCAACCTCGAGATGACCCCGAGGATAGTCAAAGTCAACAAAGAAGCCAACCTCGTAGATAAACCCGAGAAACGATCGCTACAATCAAGCAAAAAAATCGAGATAACCCCGGAGGGGGCAAATGGTCATTTTGCCAACTCAACTTCAACTCACATCAAATCAACTCATCTCAACTCAAATTACTTCAAAGGAAGTCCCACAAGAACCATATCTTAACTTCCGAAGCAAACTACGCAAAACGGCTCAACGAATCGCCTCGACGAAAAACCCGAATGCCATTTTGGTCATGGACCCATCTTTTCGGAATCAAAAAGGGTCAAATCATATATCATTGTGTAGCTCTCGGAAAGAGCTTTTCTGAATGGTATGGCACGCTTCATCGACTCCCTGATTGAAAGTTATGAGCGATCGAGCAAAAATAACGCAGACGCATTTCGACACACACCTGGACCCACACCGCCGGGGCACCCCGGCACCTACAGTACACTGCACCCTACTAGGTGTCAGCAGTACACACTCATGGCTCCAACCTCTATAAATAGAGGGCTTGGGGTGCTGATTTTCTAAGAGAAAAAGACGGGAAACCTCACACAATTTGCTCTCACACTCTAGCCCATACAAGTTGTATTTTCCCACTTTTTAAACACCTGTGAGCTCATATATAGCCTCTTTTGTACCCACAAAAGCCAAGTGTTTACCCACTCTAAAGATATAGAAGCCCTTTTTATCAGTCAGCTGTAAGCCTTCTCACACACTTTAGAGTCTTTCTCTTCATCTTCAGCACACACCCTTCTACACGCCGAGAGTCGTGTTGTTTGCTTTTTGCCCTTGATTTCTATCCGTGGTTTCATTCCAGCCTCTATATATATATATATATATATATATATATATATATATATATATATATTAACTAACATTATCGAGTTATGCCTCGATTGAGCCTGCACTTCGATCCCTGAGCGTTATTTATATATTATATATATATATATATATATATATATATATATATATCATATCAACTGTGGTTTGACTTTGTTCGATGAGCCTGCACTTTTGGGCCCCTGAGTTTATTCGCTTATATATATATATATATATATATATATATATATATATATATATATATATATATATATATATATATAACCGTGTGTTTGACTTTGTTCGATGAGCCTAGACTTTGGCCCTATGCAGTGCTTTATCGCTTTTATATATATATATATATATATATATATATGTGGTCGAACTATGTTCGATGAGCTTGATTTTACATCCTATATGCTTTTATTGCTTTTATATATATATATATATATATATATATATATATATATATATATTTATTATATTTTTTATTTCTCGAGTTCCCTTCGTTCGTGCTTGATCGCTTACGACTTTCTTTACATTTCGTCCTGCCTGGAGTTTACTTCGTGGCAGTTGACCGTATTTACAGCTTTATTTATATTCTGTCCCGCCTGGAGTTTCCTTCGTGGCGGTTGACCGTATCTACAGCTTTATTTATATTTCTGATCCCCCATGGAGGTGCTTCGTGGTTGGTGATCCTGTCTGTATATATATTTACCGCTTTTATATATATACCTGCTTATTGCTTTTATATAAAATTGCAATATTCTCAGCGCCTAGAATCATGTGATCACAGATTCATTCATCTCATCGATTTAGATTCTTTCCCTCGTGATGGACATTTTCAAATTGTAGCGACTTTGTAAATTATTCTCACATGTCCGAATTTCCTCGATGGTTTCCATACCCACGAGGAAGTCGGCATTTTTTTGTATGTATTATTTTTTCATACGGATGCCTCACATCCGCCAAATAAAATCAATTCAAATCGCTCACTTAATAAAAATGGAAGTGTAAAAGGTCTCAATTCCTATTGAGCATCGTGGTTTGAAAAACCTCTTTATAAAACATCATTGCCATATCTTGCTAAAACCTGAATTTTTACATAAATTCAAACCAATATATATAGGTTCGAACGAGGCCTCGCACAACTTTCATATAACAAAGACATCAACCCACACACACACACACACACACACACACACACACACACTCAGATAATAGTTTCTTGAAAAGAGGGCGGTCACCGTGGTAACACTGATGATGTCTGGGGTGCCTAACACCTTCCCCCATAACCAAGTCCCCTGACCCTAAATGAATCTCTTGCTTCACCGACCAGAGATCGTTGTCACATCATCGGGTCAATGTGCAAACCTTTTCTCAGGTTGTGTTGGTAAACAATCACTTTAAAAGTTCCATCGTCGACATTATACATGTCGGACCTTTTTCACTTGTTTTTCAAACAAATCTCACTTAAAATGAGAACACCATGGTTTTACTTTCCACAAAAAGAGTTTATATCAAGTGTAATTAATGGTCAAAGTAGACCATTTGATCACAGATGCATTTTCTGGGAACTTCCAGTAACTCTATGAACACCTTTTCTGACATAGTTTGACCAGATTGAATCTGGATGTTGTGTTGTTGGTTATCTTATATGTTGCTTCGTATATGTTCCTTGACACAAGGAGTACCTACTGCAACCATGAGACCACATAAAGCATGAACAGAACATATAAATAATTGAGCTCAAAAGTAGTCCCTCGAAGCTGCTGGGTTTCTGGGTTACCCAAAAAACCCAGAATTGGTTCTAAAAACATGTTTGCTAGCCTAGATCTTCTTGTTAATTTGTTGTATGACCGAGATGATGATTGATTCATGTAGTGTTACATAAACACTACATGATTAGTGTTTAACATTTCCTAGAACATGTATGAACCGAGAATTTAAAGTGTCAAACAAGGTATGTTGGTAGTAATCGGCTCACGTTGTTCTTCTTGAGGCTCAAGAACACCAAACAAATGACTTGATTCTTCGTCGCTAAAGACCTCTGACGACGGTTTAATTAGTTTTTAATTTCTAATATTCCTAAAATTCTTAAAAATAGAAATAAATTTCTAAAAATAACAAAAATGGTTTTAAAAATCATTTTAAATTCTGAAAAATAACTTTTAATTATTTGGGACATTTTTCATTAATATTTATAATTATTTGGATATTAATGGTATTTAATTTATCTAATTAGTGTATTAAATAAATTAGAGAAAATGATTTAATATTATGAAAAATTATTTTAAATAAGAATAATGTATTTAAAAATATTTTGAGTTATAAAATGTAACTTTTAATATTTTTAGAGAATTTTCATTAATAAATTAATATTAATGATATTAGATTTATTTAATTATTAAATTAAATAAATAAGTTAAAAATGATTTTATTGATTTAAAAATCACTTTAAATAAGAATAAAGTGTTATAAAATATTTTGAATTATAAAATATAATTTTTAATATTTTTGGAGAATTATCATTAATAAATTAATATTAATGATGTTGGATTTATTTAATTATTATATTAAATAAATAAATTAAAAATGGTTTTATTGATTTAAAAATCATTTAAAAATGAGAAAAATGTTTTAAGTTATAATTAATGACCTTTAATATTTTGATAATAATTTTATTAATATTTAAATATTAATGGTGATGGTTTAAAAATGATTTTAATTAATTTAAAAATTATTTAAGTAGAATATTAATGATTTAAAAATATTTTAAGTTATTAATAATAACTTTAATATTTTGACAAGTATGCTATTAATATTTTTATTATTAAATATTAATAATAATAAGATTATTTGATAATTAAATCATTTAAAAATGATTTAAGTGTTTGAAAAATTATTATAAATTATAATAATTGTTTATAAATTATTAAAAGCTTCCGAAAAATATTATAAACGATATTTGACTTATCTAAATATAATATTGAAGCTTAGAGACCAAAAATTAAATGACAAACAATGTGTTAATTATTGGATAGGGTGATAAAAACACCAAGATGAGACCGAAGTCCAACCAGGCCGAACTAGTTAGACTTGATAAGTGTTTATATAGGTTATAAACACTAATAATTTGGCTATGTGGTAATGTGTCTAGGAGAAGATTTACTGTGAATTACAGTATTATGTGTTATAAAATATTGTGCTAATTGTGAGACCGATATTATTGGTTATATGTCTTTCAAACACAAATAAGTTTATTGTGTAGTTGTAATCAACGCGGAAGGCACGTTTCCTAACTAAACCTTGAGTTATATTCATTCGATTATTATAGTGGTTAATTATTGCTAATTATACCACGTCCAGGAATTTATTGTTGATTATTCGCAGTTAGTGCATGTTTAATAATTCAAATTGAATTACTGATTCGGAGAATATACATTTGTAGAATAACTGTTGTTGGATATTCATATTCGTAGAAGATAGAATTGACAGTACAGATAATTCATATTTATTGTCAAATTATGTTGAGAAATGTCTTAGCTAATTATTCTGGCTAGACGAACATTTGTTAGAACTTGATATCCAAGTCTGCGGGACTTAAAGAGGGCATAGTATCATTGTATGTGTGACTAAACCTTTAGTGGATTTCCTACTCGAGGAGTAGAAGACTGGATTAAGAGTTATTCAGTCTCCGAACTACTTAAAATTATTTGTCATTACTTATTATTTTTATCATTTATCTGCTTGCTTATTATATTTATCGTGCATATTTTTGAAACTGATATCTGATATTAAATTTTTAAGGGGTTTTCCAAAAGACATATTTTGTTGTGCTTAATCAATCCGATTAATAAATATTTGATAATATTTGTTTAATAAAAATTTTAAAAGATCTATTCAACTCCCATTCTTTATCTATAAGTGTCTTAGGGAAATAACATAATCATATTAGTTGACGTGTTTGTTGACATGTACATATGATACGGTCAAATTTTGAGAATATTCAACAATTATTTGAAAGTTGAATGGTTTTGGTGAAATTTATTTGTATAATTTTTAGTAACTTAACCGAAATTTAAGCCTTTTCCCGATTCGTTAAGTAAACAATTAAAGCATTGCATATGCTATCCTCTAGCATGAGCGGATTCAATAATCTTTCTTAGCAGAGGCGAATTTTAACTAATTTTTTTGTTGAAGTTAAATAAAGAAAACTTTAATTAATTATAATAATATTTACAAATTGCAATAAATATTCATAATCCAAACTAAAAAAGGAATTTCAAATAAAAAATATTTAGATACAATTTAAAAACTTATTTCGGTTACTTGTCATATCAGTTTGAATGATTCCCCAAATAGTCAAAGTCTCAAACCAGTTTTACTTTCTATATTCAAACAAAATCATAAATTTATTAATTTACATATCTGTCATACCCCCGTACCTATAAAAAAATTTCAACAGAGACAACTGCCTATACTGCCCCGTATATAAATCCACTCTTGCCCTCTACTTTATAACTAGTATAAACTAATTCAAAAATTAACCTTAAATTCGCAATTTAAACCAATAATTTTTTAAAACTCCAATATAAAGATAACTAAAATTCCTTTTATTTTTCTAAGAACAAAAATCGACCCACTGCTAAAGAGGCCTAATCATAATGAATTTTAATTATCAAACCTAAAATGTATTACTAACTCTTGTTAGAGGGGTTAGTTACTTCAATTCAAAGTTAATGGACCCAATAGAAAAGAGTCAAAGTAAAAAAGGACAAATTTGTTAATTTATTTAATTTAGTGACAAAATGCAGATTCCCAAAACAAGCTTTTACAGGATATTAGTAATAATATATCATTATTACAACATTGGAAAAAAAAAATGAAGAGAAGAAAGTAAAAAGTGGAATTGTTGTAATAAAGAATTAAACTACTAGTATTTGTCAGGTATTTGGTCTGAATGAAACACAAAAAATGGCAAACATGTCACCCTCACCACTCCTTCCATCCTTCCAACTGTTCGGGCTGTTAGTGGATTTAGGAGCAAAACCCGGAAAGCAAGAACAATATGTTGTTGAACCAGAGGTTCATACCCAATCAATCTTAAAAAAAAAAAAAAAAAAAAAAAAAAAAAAAAAAAGGGTAAAGAGAAAAACCCAGACATTGGTTCCATTCCAGCTTTTGCTTTCTCCATCAATCCAACAGCAACTCCTATTTTTCAAAAATCTCAAACACCCATTTCAGGAAAACACCAGAAACAGGCACCCATTTCAGCAAATCTGAAAAAGAAAACTGAAATAAGATACATTTTGCTTTTTCCCTTTTGGGTTTTTTTAGATACATTTTGCTTTTTCCATTTGGGTTTTTAGATACATTTTGCAGTTTTCCATTTGGTTTTTTTGTTTCTTTGTGGAATTTATTCGTGGGTTGTTTGTGTTTGTTGTAGCAATGGTATTTGTTAAGTTATTGGGGGTTATTTTGATCATACAGAGAAAGATTGATTTGGGTTGAGACGGAGAGTGGGACAGGAAGGGTTAGATAGGGAGAGAGAGAGAATGAACAAAGAAATAGGCGGCATTGTGAAGGCCTTTGAAGCAACAGTGCGCAAATCACAAGCAGCAGCAAGGAAAAGGGCAAAGAGCATTTTCACAACAATGTCAGTTGCCCATGTTGATGATGACAGTGAAGCCCCTGGAGAAGCCATTGATACAGAAAAGTTGTTCTCTAGTGGTGATGTTTATACCGGCCAGTGGGCAAATAAATACCCACATGGTCAGGGGAAGTATTTATGGGCAGATGGATGTATGTATGTTGGGGAGTGGTTTAAAGGACAAATAATGGGGAAAGGTAAGTTTAGTTGGCCTTGTGGTGCCACTTATGAGGGCCAATTCAAGGGTGGGAATATGGATGGTGAAGGGACGTATACAGGTTCTTCAAATGATTCATATAGAGGGAAATGGGTTATGAATATGAAGCATGGAAAAGGAACTAGACATTATGCCAATGGAGATCTTTATGAAGGGAAGTGGCGCCGTGGAGCGCAAGATGGGCAAGGGAGGTATAATTGGAATAATGGTAACCAGTATATTGGACATTGGAAGAATGGGAAGATGAGCGGCAATGGGACAATCATTTGGGCTAATGGAAATCGATACGATGGGTGTTGGGATGGTGGAGTTCCTAAAGGAAATGGGACTTTTAGATGGGCAGATGGGAGTTTTTATGCGGGTGTTTGGAGTAGAGACCCAAAAGAACAAAGTGGTACTTTTTACCCTTCAAATGCAGATATGGGAGATTTTGATTGGGATCCTCAACAAGTGTTTACTGATTTGAGTGAATGTCAAGTTTTTCCAGGAGAGAAGATTTCGGTATTCCCTTCAAAGAAAATGTTCAGTTGGCCTAGTGGTGATGGAGAGGGTGGGCATAAGCAGTCAATTTGGAAGAATGGAAAAGTAAGTGATTCAAAACCTAGACTGAAGAGAATGTCAATTGACTGGAGGGTTAATGGTGGTAATGCTCATAGTTGGGGTTCCGAAGCTGATGCTGCCTCTGAAATTGATAGCAGAACTTCAGGGTCAGGAAGAGAAGTAGATGAAGGTGTAGAGAATCTCCAGATTGATGATTCAGATATGTTGAGAGGGACTCCAAAGAACATCAAAATACAACCCACAAGGAGACAGGGGGAAACAATATGTAAAGGCCATAAGAATTATGAGCTCATGCTCAATCTGCAGCTTGGAATAAGGTATTAACTGAATTAATGATGATTAGCTATTATATTATCTTGATGTTCTGCTGTGGTTCTACAAGATGGCACATTATTTACTTTTATCCTTATTTTGTCATGAATAAATGATTACCAAAAATATATTTGGTTAATGGAACAGGTTATCATTCTTTAATTGATAATGCTTGTGTACTCTTTTATCTTTTCTGTAACTAAATAATTTTCTTCTAATGATTGGTTTTGAAAGTCTTGGAACTTCAATTCTGTTTTCTTCTATTGTTTCAGCAATGTGCTTTTACTTCCTTATAACAACTATTACTGATGTTCTTTTAATTATGGTGCTTCACCACTTTTCTCCACTTTGGTTTAAGAGAAGGGGAAAGGAATAACGAGTGTGAAATTTTTATTTTTGCATATTATATTTTTAAAACTTTCTCCCATGGCTTCATATATATCAATTTCTCTTCTTCTTGTTTTAGGTAATAACATCAATCAAAGTTTAGTTCGAAAATGCAATATTAGATCTCTGATTCCATATTCTTTCTATTTGCAATTATCAGAAAATAAGTTAGTTACTTGTGGTAACTTATTTTCTAGACATTAGAGAATATTGTTAATTGCTAACGATGCTGTTTCCATTTGGGGGAGATGGGGTATTCTCTTTGGTCATATGGTATGTGAGTGCTAGAGAGTAGATGCTAGTATGTCCATAAAACCTAGCTAAAGTGGCTTGTGTTGTACTGAGAGTGAAGTTGGCTTGTACCACTTTTGTGCCTTAATTGAAACAATTTCATGTCAATGCTTCAAGTCCTCTTCCTCTTCTTTTTCCATATATAAATGTTTTGGGCCAATATTTACATTCTTCATGGTTTTATTAGATCTCTATCCATATTTGTACATCTTTCTGCTAGTGACTAACATGAGGTTCCACCACAAAGGCATTCGGTAGGAAGGCCTGCTCCTGCTACGTCTCTTGATTTAAAGCCTACAGCTTTTGATACCAAGGAAAAGGTATGGACCAAGTTTCCTCCTGGAGGATCCAAGTATACACCACCTCACCAATCATGTGATTTTAAGTGGAAGGATTATTGCCCATTGGTTTTCAGGTCAGAATTTTGACATTTCATTCAGTGGTAAAGTATATTCTCATTTGTGCATGCTTTTTTTTTCCACGTGTTTGTACTTGTGTGGTTTGGTATCTACGCGTAACCAACAGTAAGAAATAAGAATTGAAGCGCTAACTCCCCACCTCTTTATTTCTTATGACATGCCTGGGTCTGTATCTGTAAGGACCTAGGATTACTGAACTCATTTGAAATAGATGATTCTAATTTTGGACTTTCTTAGTACGAATATGCGGGAAAAAATAATTTGTTAGGAGATTTTTAGAAATTTGATACAAACCCGTATTTGTAATCTTTTCAAGCTAAGTAAAATTATTATTATTATTTTTTTTCATGTTATGCACTATTTCTAGTGTTCATGGCTTAATGATTTAAAACCAATATGCTTTCAGGACTCTTAGGAAGTTATTTAAGGTGGATCCAGCTGATTACATGCTTTCCATATGTGGGGACGATGCTCTTCGTGAGCTCTCATCCCCTGGGAAAAGTGGAAGCTTCTTTTACTTGACCAATGATGACAAGTACATGATTAAGACCATGAAGAAGTCAGAAGTTAAGGTGAGTTCATTTATTTATTTTATTATTTTATTTTCGGGACTGTACTCTGCCTTTTAACATTTTCATAGTCTAATTCACTTTCTCCAATTATCCTTTCCCACTTACTGGATTAGGATTTTCAAGAACAGTAAAACTTTCAGAATTACCATGATGTTAATACTCCCTTTGTTCCAAGATTAGAAATAATATTAATTTCCAAGCATATCCTAACATTCGCTAGAAATGTTGTAGTGATGGCGTGATAGTAGTCAATTTACATAGAATATAATTAATGGCATGTTACGATGTCACTGTATACTTTTAAACTAGAAATTTATCTCTAATCTTGAATGGACTAAAAAGAAAAATTTATCTCTAATTTTGGAACAAAGGGAGTATTACATAATCTTGTTCTGCCAGCGGTGAAGTCTTGATATCCTCATCAAAATGCAAAGAACAAAATGTTTCATAATAAATTTCTGAACAAGAATGAGAATATAAGATTCTTTTAGCATACGTGTTCTCATTCTCAAAACTCAAATTCTTCTCGAAATAATTGATGAAGTTACCACTGAATTCTAATTTTAAAGTAACTCTAGAACTTTTCATGAGGTTTTCAGAAATAATTACTGAGTTCTGATTGATTGAAAATTATATTACTTGATTGAGATCAGGTTTTAAAGAGGATGCTTCCAGCCTATTACAGTCATGTTCGAGCTTTTGAGAACACTCTAGTTACCAATTTTTTTGGTCTTCACTGTGTGAAGTTGACTGGGGCTGCTCAAAAGAAGGTATTCCTTGTAAATAGATCCCACTATGAAATTCAAAATTTTGTCAGAATAAACTCCCAAATAAATATTGAGCTAATATTTTGGCACTAATGTGCCAGGTGCGATTTGTAATAATGGGAAATTTGTTCTGTACTGAGGTACCGATTCACAGGCGTTTTGACTTGAAAGGCTCTTCTCATGGCCGAACAACTGATAAACCTGAAGCTGACATTGATGCAACCACAACCCTCAAAGACCTTGATCTCAGTTTTATCTTCCGATTACGGAGCATATGGTTCCAAGAATTCTGCAGGTGAACTTCTCTCTCTTTTTTATTGATGCCCTCCTCTTAAGGACAATATAGTATCATAGTAGCTTCCCTGGGAGTAAGATATTACAAGAAGATTGAATGTGCATCACTGCAAGCTTCCTTTTAGCATGAAGGTGGGACAACACAAGAAGATTGTGAACCGAAACGAGTTTCAGCTTATTTAAGACTAATTTTTAAAGTTATTTTAATACCTATCTTTATAACAAGTAATCAATTTGCATCATCAATAGATTCCAAAGAAGTTAGTTCCTAAGTTTATTAATTGCTTGGAAAAAGGGAACAAGAAGCATCTTGGTTGCAAAAATTTTAGGCAAACCAGAAGTAAGAAGTAATTTCTTCAAGTATGCTATTTTTTCAATCTGCCACTCCATTTTGTTGAGGACTATAAATGACTGTAGTTTGATGAATTATACCATGATTCTCACAAAAATCATTATAAGAGAAGTATTCCCCTCTTTCTATCCGATCTAAGAATTTTAATTTTTTGATCTAATTGATTTTCAACTTCAGCCTTGTAGATTTTAAATTTTTCTAAAGCCTCATCTTTAGTACTTAACAAATAAAGTTGAGTGTATCTAAATGTTATAAAATATCTTTTACCTAATATACCCTCAAATTCACAAATGTCGGAATGAATCAATTCTAATAATTGTAATTTTTTTCTACTTTTTTAAAAGACTTCTTGGTAATTTTAGACTTAACACATAGCACATTTTTCTAAATCAGAAAAATTAATCTTAGGAATTAAACTAAGATTACTCATGTTACGCATACTTTTATAATTTACATGTTCTAATCTAGCATGCCAAACATTAAAAGTAGAAATCATATAAGCAAAAGATGATTTTTCATCAATAACATTTAGTTTGTATATGCCATTACATTCTTATCATTTTTCGACATACATGCCACCCTTGGACAATAGAATAAAATTAGCATCAAACAAAACTTTTATGCCATGTTTGTTAATAGATACAAGGTTTTTCCTAATTTCAGGAACATGAAGAACATCATTAAGAGTGATTGTCTTCCTGGATGATAACTTGAGAACCACCTTGCCTTTGCCCATTAATTTTGCAGTTGATGAATTTCCCATGAATAGTTCTTGACTATCCTTCATAGGTTCATAGGCTTTAAATATTGCTTTATTCTTGGCAATATGCTTGGTTGCTTCAGAATTGATCCACCATTCCATGTCATTTCCAACCATGTTAGTCTCTATGATCATAGCAACAATATCTTCATTGCATATCACATTTTCTTGGTCATTCTTTTGTTACCTTTGCTTCAAGTACAAAATACATTGTTTCTTGAAGTGTCCTGGCTTACCACACTTCCAACAAGTACTTTTCGGTTTTTTATTTCCGGAAGTGTTATCTTGACCACCACGATTTCTTTTGTTTTTACCCGTTGGTTTAGATGCATTTTCCATGACGAGAGTTTTAGCACTTTTGTTTTCTATTTCCAATTTATCCAAGTTCCGAGAATTTTCTTCAACCTGGAGAAATTTAATAAGTTCTTGCATAGTCATTGCATCTTTCTTTTGTTTCAATTCTTTTCGACAATCTTTCCATGAAAATGGTAACTTTGAAATGATTGTCAACACTTGAAACCCTTCGTCAAGGCTATGGCCTTCCGACACAATTTGATTCGTTATAATTTGAAGTTTATGTACTTGCAGCATAATAGATTTGTTATCTATCATTTGATAATCAAATAATGAACTTACTAGAAACAAATAATTCTGGCGTCCTTGATTTTGTATTTGTTGTCGAGATCCTCCCATAATTCTCTTGTCGTCTTTTCCATGAACTTGACTTCATATACATCATACAATGAATTGGATAGCGCATTTAGAATGTACCCTTTATACATGAAGTCATCTTGTTCCCATTTTATTCGACTCTTCATTTCTGCCGGTGTCTCATTTTCCTTTTCTTCCATTTTCTCTTCATTTAGCACGTGAGAGATTTTTAATGTTGTTAAGCAAAAATAAATTTTGCTCTTCCAACGTCTTTTTTTTATAATAATTATAAGAATGCTGTTGTCATGACTTGAACCTAAGTCCTTAACATTACAACACCTTTCTCTTATCTAACTGAACCAATTCATTTGTTGACTACATGGATAACATATAATATATTTATTATATACTTTTTAGATAATGAAAATATCCAACATAGCATACTTTTTTAGTTTTTTTTATATACACAATTCAGTATACTTTCATTTTGACACTTATTTAAACACAAAATATGAAATATTGAAGTTCAAATTGTTATTAAGCTATGGTATCGCTTTGTATCTGCTAATTTGTTTCCCTCATAAGCTAAAAGTGTTCCCTTAATGCAGGCAAGTGGAAAGGGACTGCGACTTTCTTGAACAAGAGAGAATAATGGACTACAGTCTTTTAATTGGTCTTCACTTCCGTGGAACTTCCAATAAAGAAGCATTGACAACTGAGGATCATGCTTCTGGAGCTGATACTCAAAAAGCAGCTCATCAACTTTCTATGTCAGACATGGAACTTCTTTTCCATCCGGGCCGGTAAATATACTTGTTGGTCATAAACTGAAGTCCCTAGAGTCCTGAAGACCCTGAAAATGAAAACATTCTTTGCATTATCAATTTAATTTTATATTCATTTTGAAGGATTTTGTTATAAATCAAAATCTATAATACTTTATCCGTTCTAAATTATAAGATTATTATTGATTTTTGAAACTTCAAAGTCAATTTGAGATATTTTCACACTTAAAATTGAGATGATTCATTAGAAATTATGAAACAATAAATTTAACAATGAATAACACTTTTTAGATTGTTTGTAATATTCATTATTGTATTAACTAAAAGTAAAGAAATCCATGTTAATTTTGAAGTATGGAAATATCTTAAATTGACTTAAAAAATGGAGGGAGTATATAAATTTACAACACTTTTTACTAGTACTGTTTATTTTTCACTTACTAATGACTTTTAATAGTCACAAGAGAAACGAAGAAAGCTACTTATACAAGGAATTAAGCTCATCAAATGTACCTTCAATGCTTCATTTTGGTTGTGAAAGTACCCAACCCTTGATACCGTGGATTGCTTTCTAGATTGATTTCGGTAATTATGTAAAAATTGTTAATATTGCTTGATTTTTCACTAAATCCTGATATGCTTTCTACATAAATTTTTGAGTACCTTATCAAATATAAAAATATAATAATAATAATCTCAAGTAGTTAATTATGAGATTAAGAAAATAGTTTCCAATTACCAAAGCTGTCATTGTGCTTACATAAGCAATAATATCCTCAACTATTTTATACTGGCACCTTATGCAACAACAAGAGATGTTTTATAACTCATTAATCAACTTGATGATTTCCAGTTTTTCCTTATTTATTGGCTGTATTTTGCAGGGGGACATCCATTAGATTAGGCATAAACATGCCCGCTCGAATTGAACAAACAGTTAGAAGTTTTGAGACTCAGCTCTTCGGAGAACCAACAGGAGAATGTTATGATGTCATCCTCTTCTTTGGTATAATAGACATACTACAAGATTATGACATTAGCAAGAAGCTTGAGCACGCCTACAAATCGCTCCAACATGATCCAACCTCAATCTCGGCTGTTGATCCTAAGCAATACGCAAAAAGGTTCCGTGATTTCATATTCAAAGTTTTTGTAGACGACGACTAGAAGTGATACAACTAGTTACAAGTTGGCAGTTGCAACTAATTGCCTGGTAAGCTTTCATGTACAGTCGGTCTTAATATATGTTACACAAACTCGGATGGAGTGTCCGGTTGGACACGGTATTTTGAAGAGTCTGACAAGGGTACTTCTCAAATTTGCCAGTTTCTTACACTAAATGAAGTTTCAATACCCATATCGCTGTCTGAGTGTCAGACATGGGTACTTTTTGGCAAAGTGAAGAGTCCGTGTAAGGGTTTTAAGTGAAATGACCATGCTCAGCAGCAAAAAAACAAGTGAGAAGCTTGGCCATATGAATGGGCTTTGGAAGGTGGAATGTGACTGCCTTGGCATTGTGATTTCATCTTGTTTTATTTATACCTACAGATATGTATTAGTTCAGTTGAGTTGTAGGTTAGTAATTTTATAGAGATACTCTAGCTTGTTTTTAAGTGTATAGTAAATGTCAGTATATGTCACAAAGGGTGAATTTGAGCTGCTGTGTATTCATTTCATACCCAGAAGGTGAAGAGACTTTTGGGATTGTTGTACTAAATATGATGTACAGAAGGAAAGTGAAATGGGTGAGGATTTTTGAATGATTTAGACAAAGAACTAGTTGAGTTAGTTTTATGCCTTGGTTTTTTGCCAGATCATGATAACTTGAATGATGCATAGCTACAATTGTAAGGATGAATATAGTCTTTCAACACATCTTTTAACATTCAAATTGTGATTGTATGGCCAAAAATTCGTAACGTCCATATTTTAGTTTGGGTGACGTCCATAAACTAAACTGCGTGACATAATTGTTTATCTTTGAGAGTGATGGAAAAAGAAAAAGAAAAAGAAAAAGAAGAGAACTACACTGATAGGAATAAAAACACAAATAAATAGCCTACTTAAATAAATATCCTCAACACAGGAAACTAATTGCCATACAATGATAAAACATCTGATTTTCTCCAAATTAAGGATGCATCACCATATATGGATTGAAATTAACAGCAAGAGACAAGAACAGTAGCAGTCCATAATTATAACGAAAGATACACTATATATTTATCTATTTTATATCCAAAATTATTAGTATATTAAACATCCATATGAATTAAACAATATTGCTTAAAATTCATACAAAATGAAAAATAAGGTCTCCCATTTTCTCCAGAATTACTGAAACGGTTCCAAGTCGTGATTTGTGGTTCTTGTAAAAAGCTTTCATGTAATAATCTGAATTTTTGTTAATAATTAAAATTTTATTTTATTTTCCTAAAATTATCCGGAGTGCGAAGCTACTTAGGAGGCGTAAGAGACAATTCGGCAAGAGTATCCTCACATCTTTAATGTCAAATAAATCTTTGTTACTCTTTTGATTCCGGGGACGGAATGGTTTTTAAGGGGAGGTAATGTAATACCCGAAATTTTTTTTATAATAATGATAATAATAATAAATAAAGTAAATAACATTTAAATCTATATTTTAAATATAATATTTGGGCTTATCTTTTATTTGGGTCAAGCACTCTTACTTAATTGAAATGTTATCATGATATAGCAAGGGTGAACAACTACTTTGCTCAGCAAGTTTAAATATAATAAAGATATATCACGATTGAAAAAAAGAATATAGCTTTCTAAATTTTCAAAAATATATAACAATTGTGAAAGTTTGAGAATCAAATTTCAATAATTGAATAACTGAATCAATAACGCTGAGTGGCCAACAATGACCATGAACAAATACTTTAGTAATGAATGTGATGTAACGACCCCAAAATTTATACAATTCAACTCTCAACTTCGGTCATTATCAATACTTTACATCATTATTCGATGCTACAATTAATAAAATGTGGAATAATTTAAACTTTTTTATCTCTTTCTTTATTAACTTCCGTGAATCACAACCTTTGTCATTCACATGTCTTTGAATCAAATTTATTTTCATGATTCACTTCATCAGAGTTAATATATAAAACCTTACATCCCAATTCAGTATCATGTATACTTTAGATAACTCAAACCTTACAACTCAACATAAAATAAACATCATAAACCATTAAGTACATCTTCAGAATATTAAACATGGTTAAAAATAATAACTTTAGCTAAAATATTTAATCTTCATGTATTATATCCGATCCACGTCATTCAAGTAACACATAGCGTTACCTTGAATCCTTAGCCTAAAAAAATGTTATTTCCAATGTTAAGCTCGACAACCCAGCAAATCTAACAGTTTTCATGCATCACACTGTTAGGTTTGTAATATTCATGGGCGCAATCAAATTGCACAAATTAAGCGGAAGCGTGAAAAATCAGAGTTTAAAAAAAATTTACAAACCATATACCCGGATCACCCTTTAAGCATAATTATTAATTAAACGAAAAGATAAAGAATAAAATCATACCCTTGAAGATCGAGCTTCCTCAGGTACAAGTTCACCTCCAAATCCTTTCGATTTCAACTTGAATCCACCGGGTTTGGTTCCTTCCTTTGATCAACGTTAGCCACCCAAGTGTTTGGCCTCTACAGGTGATCCACCAAGGAAAAATAAAGAATTCAAGAAGATGGTGTATCTGGCTCAAACCCTAGTTTTCCATCTCTATAAAAAAGGGTACTCTCCAACAAATTGGAATTATGTCGTATGTTGAAAAAGTCAACAACCCCCCACCCATAATAAGACTCCTCTTATTTATAGATGTGGGCAACCCACCTTAACAATTAAGGAATTGGGTTTTATTTAATTAATTAAATTCTTTTAATTAATTAAGCTCTCTAATCTTATTAGGGATAATTAATTAAACTCCTTTAACTAATTTTTCTTCCTAATCAAATTAGGAATAAATGAGAGTACTTATATTAAATTAATTCCTAAACTCTTTTAGAAATTAAAATAATAATAATTGTAATAATATTAATAAGACTCCTCTTATTAATTTATATTTAATATTTCTAAAATATTAAATAATAAATATTAAGCTATTTAATTTATTCTATCACCATAGATTAAATTAAATATACTTAACATATTATTACGATTATGCCATTAACTTCTTAAATAATTATTCTTCCTTTTATGGTGTGACCCTTTAGGTTCTCCATATTAAACCGGTTGTGAATAAATCAATTAGAATAATTCTAATCTTATTTAAATAAATAAATTAAACAATTAATTTATTTAAATAAATAATATTTATTCTACAATAAGGATAAGCCTCCCTAGTGATCAACGACTTTCCGGATAATATAGATTTCAACATTAATCATTAAAGAACCTTTGAGTAAATAGTTACCGACAATTCAATTCTTCCACCATCTGATGTCCCAATTAAATATAAGATATGGAATTACTTTATCAAGTCTTATTTTATTTAATTATATGTATTTCGATCCTTAAATGCACAACTCCAAATAATGCAAATTAGAAACTCCTTTCTAATTTCATTCTGCCTTGGCCAAGGACTACCGGGTTGTCATTTATCGAATCACATAGGACATTTCTTCTTTTATTAGAAGTGGTAGATTCTTTATTGATCATACATTATCTCCATGTACAACTTATTATACCCAAGCATACCCTTTGATATACCCTAAGGGTCTTAAGGAATAAGTCAAAGTATAACTCATCATACATAAGATACTATGATGATCTCAAGTCCAAGGATTACTTGTACTACTATCACTACTGAGAATTCCTATTGACAGCAAATAAAACTCCATTAGGTATTCCTTAGCGAGCCACGCTCAATGAACTTATTCTCTAATAAGCACCTACATACTTGCTTTAGTGTCTCCACACAAATGATCATGAGATCAATCATCCTCATCCAACGAAAGTTAGCAACGTATGTACCAATCTATCCGGATTCACTAATCCCTAATTTAGTAATCCAATGATTGGGAACTATTTTAGTTTTAAGCTTTCTAAGAATTTAGATCTCATTAGAATGATCATCATCATTATTCTAAAAGCATTGCTTAAAACTATGGGTTTATCACATATTATAAAACAAAGATCATGTAGATAATTAAAAGCCTTTAATAAATTAATACTTTTTATTAATAAATGAATAAGATTGTTACAAAGTATATGCTTTATCATCAAACATGATTGGCTTGTGTGCATACTACTTTCAATCTCCCACTTGCACTAAAGTCAATCGCCATGGTATCTTATACTCTTTTTCTTCTCTAAGTGACGATTATCCTGCTGTTGGATAAGCTTTAGTTAATGGATATGTAATGTTGTTCATGAGAGTCCACTATCTCTATAGTTATTTCCCATCTTTCAATGATTCTAATAATCAAATGAAAGTGCCACAACACATGTTTAGATCCAAGATGAGACTTAGGAACTATTCCTAGTTACAGTAATGAACTTTTAATCCAAACAATCAACTTGCGACTTTTATTTATAGCTATATACTTTGTCTTTATCACTAAACCAAAGAACTCTTTCTTTGTTTGGAACCTTTCCAATTCACTACACCACTGTTCAAGGTAACACTTTACCTTAAAGTGGATTTTCTGATCGTCTTTGTGCATTCGAAAAACTTGAGTCTGTAAAGCCCTCTGGTTTAAATTCGCACCCACCATGAATATGATCACATCCTTAGTGCCGCTTAAGCACTTTAAGATGTTTTTCAACGACTTATAGTGAACTTCTCCGAATATGATCGATCAACATCGGTCTCGTACATTTCATTGCATACATGATAGTCACTCATGCGATCTCTTTTCGAGTCTGTGGGGACTATTAAGAGATACACTCCATAGCTCATCGACATGAGACATCTCTTGAGTTTGCCATGCTAAACGACTTTAGCATCAAATGAATATACGTTCCTTGGGTTAAGTTGAGCATCCTCTTGTATCTATCTATATAGATTTTATCCCCAATTAAGATACTCTTCCCAAACCATTCATGGAGGAATGTTTAGACAACTTTATCATTACTGATTGTAGCATTAGTATGTCATTCCTTATCCGTAGTATATCAACATATAATATTAGGAATGTCACGCATCCTCCCTCGTCCCTTTTGTACACACTAGAACTCTTACCTCATCGTATGTAACTCTGGATCATCATCTTCTATGATGCGTACCTCATCATCATCATCCATGATGAATCCATACCTCCTAGGTATCTTCGGTACTATTCTTGATTTACGATTCGGTTGTGGTACAATAGGTCTATCTACTGGTTCCTCTTATTTGACTTATAGTATTTTGTGGTTCTTGAACTCTTCAAGATCTATTATCCTCCTACTAGCCCCTTTTAATGATAAACACCTTTATCTTAGAAGGCAGCGTGTTTCGTAACAAACACCTTTTGCTAAGTAGAATTATAGAACATATATCCTAAACTTACTTTAGGATGTCCAACAAATCTACACTTGTCAAATCTTGTCCCAAGCTTATCTTTTTGAAACCTTTTCACATAAGTTGGACAACCCCTTATCTTAACATACTTAAGATTAGGAATCCTCCCTGTCCATAACTTTTATGGAGTCTTGGGGCCGGATTTTGAGGTTACCATTTTCGTGAGATATCGACCATTTCTAGGACATTATCCCGAAGGATACCGGAATGCTCAGAAAATCATTATGGACCGTACCATGTTCAACAAGGTATGATTTTTCCTTTCGGATACATCAATCAATTATTACGTATCATGAGGTGTCCATTATGAGAAAAACCATTTGAGATGATCTAGAAACTTATTGCACAAGTATTTATTCCTTGATCTAATCAAAGAACCTTAATACTTTGCCAATTTGTTTCACTTTTTTGAATTCTTTGAACCTTTCAAATAATTCACACTTGTATTTCAAAGAAATACACACATTCAACTCTTTGAATGATCATCTCCTTTTCTTATACTAGTTTGTTCAATTTGCAAAATATATTTTTCACGTAAGTCAAGTATACAAAATCCATTAAGTAATATTTCGATTTCTATACAAAAACATTATTATTATAAATAGAACAACAATTGTTCTTAATTATAATACCAAAGATTTCATTGTCCAACAATAAAATGGAAATAATATTTTTAACAAGAACTGGAATACAATAACAACTTATTGACTTAATAGATTTGCCCGTAGGCATTGCTAAACTATAAGTTTCTATGGCTAATATGGCAACCTTTGCTACATTTTCCGCACATAGGATTACTTATATTTGTTTAGCTTTCTACTTCTGTTTGGTCCTTTCATAAATCTATATTTATGATAACCAAAGTTGGTATCCAATACCCAAGTAGAACATTGACTTAAAGAAAATTTTATTTTAATTCATGAACAAATTTGTATTTATAACCAAAACTTTACTAAGCTTCTTTTGGTTAGCCTCAGCAAGATGCTTCTTGCAGTTTCTTTCCAAAGTCGGTGCTTATAGCGATGGAAGCAAACTCCTTTGCTATCCGTGACGGTTTTGTTCTTATTATCCTTTGTTTATGCCTTTCTATTTACCTTCTTTGAATCGTTCTTCTTCGGAAGATCCTTTGGCCCCTACCAAGAAGACTTGATCTTTCTTGGTTGAAAGTGACTCTCAACATTTTTCAACATGTTAAGCAAATCAAAGAAAGTCGATATCTAGCTTGTTCATATGAAAAATTCACAACAATTGTGAAAGGAGTCCGGAGTGAGTGCAAGATCAAATCTTGGCTCAACTCTCCATCCATGACAAAACCAGTTGTCCTAATTGATCAATCAAATTAATTATGTTAAGAACTTTTTATGCATACTATAGTGCCATTGGCCATTCTAGATCGGAAGAGCTCCTTAGATATCGATATCTATCGGTCCTACTTTCCTCACCATCAACTACTTGACGTGCGGGGAGTATAGTAGAAGTATCCATAGTTTCAGTCGACGTCAAGCTTTGCTACTCATGGATACGAGCATGATGCATTGAGCCAATCATGCATCATCTTGCCACTTTCTAAAAGTAGCAATCTCTTCCTCGGAGGCATTATCTCCGCAACCATTGCGAGGATAGGCGTATTATGGACATAAGATAGCTTTTCACTATGATGAACTATTCTCAAATTCCTCGACCAATCCGCTTAATTCGGTTACGGTTAATTTAGCATATAATATACTTCGCAGTGATAGTAATTTTAGAAATTGTAAAATTCTATAAATGAATTTGTATTTAACAACATTTTAACATACATTCTTTTATTAATTACCAAAATAATTTAGGTCTTGTTTTAAATTGGTATCTCCCACTATTTTCTTCAAACTATATTACCTCACTTATATAGTTCGGCAAAATCTAATTAAAGATTTGCTAGTGAGAATAAGGATCCCATTTCAAATGTATATAGCCTTGTGGTGACACAACAAACTATATATAAATAAATAGGTAGACAACTTTTGTCAATTACATCAACTATGCAACTCCTTTTCTTTTGCCTCTTAGATTATTCTCGATCAAGTGGTGGCACATCCGAATCAAAATTATCCAAGTTAAGTCTCGACCTAGCACTCCATATATTCAAAAAGAAAAATATCATCCTTGTGGTGACACAACAAAACAATATTGTTCAATTTTCTTTATAAGCATCAAATGTGATAAATTAACATCTTAAATACTTAATACTTGCCTTGTGGTGACACAACAAACTCATATTAAATATTTAATACTCTATTAATTTTATCATGCTAGAAGGCGACGCTTCGATATTCCAAATATCTTTGAATTGTTAGGACTTAATAATAAAAAAAAAAATTTGAGGGTTTGTTATTAATTTGTCTCATCTTGTTTAGCGCGCATTTACATATATATATATAAAAATACGGGTCATATTAATTAACATGCGAAGCATGTTTGCATAATATATAATATATATAGTATAAGCATGCACATATAGAATACTATATTCTACCCAGATTGATTATGGACTTTTATTCTAGTTTGGTTCACTAGAGCCACCAAGTGAACCAAAAGGTCAAACCCTAGGGTGCAAGAAATAATATTTAAATATAACTATTACATTTAAACACTGGGCTCCATTACAAACGGATCTTCACGCGCTTCTTGTCCTTGATCTCCAATTCTTCAAAATAATTCTAACTATTCCTATTACAAAACTATTTAAAATAAATAGAAACCTTGATCGTGAAATAAGGGAAGTACATAGGAGGAGATAGAATTTACATTCGTAAAAATTAGATAAGACGAGGTACGCAGAATTCCCATTTAATAAAAACCCATACATTCATGCATCCAACTAAAATAAAATCCAATCATATTGGTCAATAGTCCATAATCAATCCCATTTATTATCATACACATCACCATATGCGCATCAATAAATAACATTCATCTTATGAATAATAAACATTTAATATATATATTGATATCATTTAATGGGCAAATTTAGTTAGTATAAAATCTATTTTTGAATCAAAATAAACTCCTTTATTTTAATCCAAATTTAAATCAAAATAAAACTATTTTATTTTAATTTATCCTATTTTGAATAAAATAAACTATTTTATTTTAATCAAAATTTTAATCAAAATAAACTCCTTTATTTTAATTAATTATGGAATCCAATTCCATATATATAAAAAAAAAATTATTAAAGGAAACACGGATTATTTTCCTATTCACAAATAAACTCCTTTATTTTGAATAATATGAAATCTTATTCCATATATAAATAAACTCCTTTATTTAAGGAAATACGGATTTTCTTTCCTATTCACAAATAAACTCTTTTATTTTGAATAATATGAAATCCTATTTCATATCTAAATAAACTCCTTTATTTAAGGAAACATGGATTCACTTTCCTATTCACAAATAAACTCCTTTATTTTAAAAAACATGAAATCCAATTTCAACTCCAATTAGTTATCATGGAATCCAATTCCAACTCTAATTAGTTAGCATGAAATTTAATTTTAAAATTAAAATAAACTTTTTTATTTTAAGATTAAAATAAACTTTTTATTTTAAAATTAAAATAAACTTTTATTTTAATTATAAAATAATTAAAATATATATTACATATACATAATATATATATATATATTACGGTAACCATGTAATATATATTACTTTTATATTATATACATAATATATACATAATATATATATATATATATATATATATATATATATATATATATATATATATATATATATATAGTAAGTAAACCTTATCATGAACTTTTATATTCAACCTATTTAATAAGATTGAGTTAAAATAAGATTTTGATTATAAGACTTGAAATTGTGTATATTCAGAGCGCTTGAATTTTTTTTTTTTTTTTTTTTACAAATCAGGTTTTTTTTTTTTTTAAGTGTTTTTTGCATTTTTCAAGTTAAGAATCCACCCATTGAAAAAAAAAAAATGTTGTTGGCATGTATCCTAGATTTCCGTGAAGCTTGTAATCCGGCCGTGCGTGTCCACGAACCCATAAAAAAAAATAATCAAGCGAATTTTCGGTTTTTTTTTTAAATTTTTTTATACTGATAAAATTATGCCCAATTAAATTGTTCTAAACACATATCAATATATAAATTAAAACAATTAATAATTCGCATAAAGGTTTGGCTCTGATACCACTGTTAGGTTTGTAATATTCATGGGCGCAATCAAATTGCACAAATTAAGCGGAAGCGTGAAAAATCAGAGTTTAAAAAAAATTTACAAACCATATACCCGGATCACCCTTTAAGCATAATTATTAATTAAACGAAAAGATAAAGAATAAAATCATACCCTTGAAGATCGAGCTTCCTCAGGTACAAGTTCACCTCCAAATCCTTTCGCGTTCAACTTGAATCCACCGGGTTTGGTTCCTTCCTTTGATCAACGTTAGCCACCCAAGTGTTTGGCCTCTACAGGTGATCCACCAAGGAAAAATAAAGAATTCAAGAAGATGGTGTATTTGGCTCAAACCCTAGTTTTCTATCTCTATAGAAAAGGGTACTCTCCAACAAATTGGAATTATGTCAGATGTTGAAAAAGTCAACAACCCCCCACCCATAATAAGACTCCTCTTATTTATAGATGTGAACCCACCTTAACAATTAAGGAATTGGGTTTTATTTAATTAATTAAATTCTTTTAATTAATTAAGCTCCCTAATCTTATTAGGGATAATTAATTAAACTCCTTTAACTAATTTTTCTTCCTAATCCAATTAGGAATAAATGAGAGTACTTATATTAAATTAATTCCTAAACTCTTTTAGAAATTAAAATAATAATAATTGTAATAATATTAATAAGACTCATCTTATTAATTTATATTTAATATTTCTAAAATATTAAATAATAAATATTAAGCTATTTAATTTATTCTATCACCATAGATTAAATTAAATATACTTAACATATTATTACGATTATGCCATTAACTTCTTAAATAATTAATCTTCCTTTTATGGTGTGACCCTTAGGTTCTCCATATTAAACCTGGTTGTGAATAAATCAATTAGAAACAATTCTAATCTTATTTAAATAAATAAATTAAACAATTAATTTATTTAAATAAATAATATTTATTCTACAATAGGGATAAGCCTCCCCTAGCGATCAACGACTTTCCGGATAATATAGATTTCAACATTAATCATTAAAGAACCTTTGAGTAAATAGTTACCGTACAATTCAATCCTTCCACCATACAATGTCCCAATTAAATATAAGACATGGGAATTCTTGTCAAGTCTTATTTTATTTAATTATATGTATTTTGATCCTTAAATGCACAACTCGAAATAATGCAAATTAGAAACTCCTTTCTAATTTCATTCTCGCTTTACCAAGGACTCTTTGGGTTGTCATTTATCGAATCACATAGGACATTTCTCTTCTTTTATTAGAAGTGGTAGATTCTTTATTGATCATACATTATCTCCATGTACAACTTATTATACCCAAGCATACCCTTTGATATACCCTAAGGGTCTTAAGGAATAAGTCAAAGTATAACTCATCATACACAAGATACTATGATGATCTCAAGTCCAAGGATTACTCAGACTACTATCACTACAGAAATTCCTATTGACAGTGAATAAAACTCCATTAGGTATTCCTTAGCGAGCCACGCTCAAAGTGAACTTATTCTCTAATAAGCACCTACATACTTGCTTTAGTGTCTCCACACAAATGATCATGAGATCAATCATCCTCATCCAATGAGTAAGCAACGTATGTACCAATCTATCCTGATTCACTAATCCCCAATTTAGTAATCCAATGATTGGGAACTATTTTAGTTTTAAGCTTTCTAAGAATTTAGATCTCATTAGAATGATCATCATCATTATTCTAAAAGCATTGCTTAAAACTATGGGTTTATCACATATTATAAAAAACAAAGATCATGTAGATAATTAAAAGCCTTTAATAAATTAATACTTTTTATTAATAAATGAATAAGATTGTTACAAAGTATATGCTTTATCATCAAACATGATTGGCTTGTGTGCATACTACTTTCACACACAACATATAATAATATGCTCAACATATATCTCATAATCATATATACTGCAGTTCACATAACAAGTATAAAGATTGAGTTTCTTACTCAATCATCATTCTTTACTAAATCAACGTACTCATAAATTGACTTTAACGTTTCATACTTGCAACATATATAATATATCATGATCTTTGCAATACAGATTTAAAACAGTTTATCATCAATGTTGGGAGATTGCATATCTAAATTTGATGTTGAAAGTAAATATTCATGATTATATGTAAAGTTCTTCAAAGAATATATGTACAAGGACTTAGTGGTAGATCAAATTTTTTAGGTTGATATAAGTTTTTAGTGTTTATCATTCTGTAAATGAATGTATAGATGAAGAGATCAAAGCTATTAGGTTGATCTATGTCTTGAGATGTAATAGATAGGCTTTAACAAAATTGTAGTCTATCGAGCTGATCAAGAGATTGCAGAAGCCAAGGTAGAATCGTAGAGCATCGAGAATCGTAGTGTGTCTTCCTTGAAGGGGCTCTCTCGTGAAATCGTAGAGTGGTCCAAATGTTTGCCGAGCCAACTCAGAGATCGTAGTGTCTCTTAGAAACGTAGAGTCTGCAAGACAAGCAAGTGAAGATCGTAGTGTGCCAGTCCTTAAGAGAAATCGTAGTGTTCTCATTTGCCAGTATCAGATCAAGCACCAAGGTGGCAAGACACCACGATCAGAATCGTAGAGCATCATCTGCCTGTGTCAGAAGCATCGAGCCTTGCCCATTTGTTTAAGAATAAATCCTAACAAATGTGGAATGGATTATAAACGTTGAAGCCCTCGGCAGTCCCAATGTCACAACAGGCATCCTTAGTGTACAACAAAGAAATGTATTGAAGAAGCTAATGAAAGTACTATGGATTAGCAGAAAACACCTTTTCAGGTGTTAGGTGAGATAGCTGATAAGTGGATTTAATATACACGAATCAATGTTCATTTCAAGCTCAAATTCGTAGTTATCTTCTTGTTTTGTGTTCGTTTTCACTCGTTTCATGTTCTTATATGTGTAGGGTGGTCATGGAGGCAAGTGGTGAAGAAAGGTGGTCTTTTGGAGCGAAAGTGGAAAAATGCATGAAATGAAAATTTTTCTTTAGCGAAGGAGCATGTCTGCGGCAAAAATTGCTATAATTGCCTTGTACCCCGTCAGGCAAGTGTCGATTCCTAGAGTCTCCTGGTTAGCTTTGAACTCTGCTGGGACTTGGTTTGTGGGACTTTGATGATGTGCATGGACTCTAATAAAAGGGGACTTCGGCCAAAACAGAGAGAGCTAGAGATTATGCTACAAACAACAAATCACACAACACAAGAAGCATAATACAGAGAAAAATTCCAAATTTTGATTTGCAAGCTTTGGAGGAGTAATTTGAAGAGATTTTCGTGACGGTTGCAATTCTAGGCTACGTGAAGGGTGTTCATTATTCTTCTTCTCTTTAGTCTTTTATTTTTAATTGAAAGGATGTTTTAATTAGATTATTCAGTTTTTAATTCACTCGTTATGAACTAATTCGCTTATTAGGCTTGTGATGGATCCTTGGGTGAAACGATGATTTTATAACTTTGATTTCCAGTTCAATAAAATATTTTTAGTTTATCTATGTTAATTCGAGCGTGAATTTATGAATTGCTTGATCAGCAATTCCTTGTGGATTTGAGTGGAATCGAGAGAGGATATTCAAATCTAGACCTAGTTAATATAGCATGTGTCATGAATTTTGTGAATAGCAGATTCTTGATTATTGTTAAGGTAGATATATGCTTGACATCACATGTAATCGGATAGAGAACTTAAGCTTAAACCTTCTTTAATTTCAGTTCACATAGAGATATAGTGAGTTGGTTGATTTAGGTGTTTAACTTATTTTTATCTTAATTGTGGATTTAAGTTAATATGGTATTAGTGCATCGAGATGTGGCTAGTACTACATTCGTGTTCTTGATTAATAAACTGGGATATTAAATTGAGTTAGAATAAAGGTTTGAAAATCAGAGTGAATCTTAGGGTGAAATCATAAGTCTAATTCTCCATCAATTGTTTGAAATTCTGAATTTTGATATTAGTGATTGTTTTGTGATAGTTTATTTATTTATTAATTTAGTTTCTATAATTTTAAACCATTGAATTGAATAGTTTATTAGAATTAGGATTAATAGAAAATTGATAACTGTGAAGTTAAATTTCTTGCTAATTTGTCTTCGTGGGAACGATACTTTATTCACTACTATATTACTTGTTGACCACGTATACTTGCGTGTTTTGCGCGTATTAATTTTGCCCAACAAGTTTTTGGCACCGTTGCCGGGGACAATTTAGCCTAGATTTTAATATTTTTACGATATCAGTTTAATTAGTCTAGTTTTACTTAAACATTTTCTTTTTGTTTTTCCTATTTAAGGTTTTTGACATTGGTTTATGCAAACACGATCCAAACATCCAGACTTGCTTCCTTTTGAGGACGACATTGAAAGAAGATTTCAGAGGTTAATTAAGTGGATCAAGAAAACAAGGAACGAATTCGAAAACTCTAATAAGGAAGAAGAAATGGCTACCGAAGACCAGAAAGCGTTGAGGGATTTTGCAACACCTAAGGTGGTGATCTACACAATGAGCATCACTAGGCTGCGCAATAGTGCGAATACTTTTGAAATCAAGCTGGGGACCATTCAGATGATGCAGAATTCAGTTCAGTTTGGAGGAATGGCAAATGACGATCTGAATGAGCATTTAATCAGTTTTCTGGAAATGTGCGACACGTTCAAGTACAATGGGGTATCGGATGAGGCAGTGAGACTTCGCTTGTTCCCATTCACTTTACGGGACAAGGCGAAGAGTTGGTTATGTTAGTTTCTAGTTGGCACAATAGTTATCTAGAAGGGGTGTTGAATAGATATTTAAAAATCTTTTCATTTTAAACTTATTCTTTGATAATGATTAAAACTTAGCGGAATAAATGTTTGTTTTACTCTTCTTTACCAAGTAATGGAGTAATGAGGGTGATGCAGTTGTGGCAGTTATAACAGATATAGCAGTTATGATATAAATATAAATGACACAGTCGTTTTTAAGTGGTTCAGAGCACTTAAAGCTCCTAGTCCACTCTTCTACTCAACGGGTAGGATATCCACTAAGGATGTCTGTTACAACTTCTGAATCACACAGATTCCTTCTGACCCGGTAGCCTAGGAACTTCTTAGTTCACTCTTGAACTCTTCAAGTCCAACAGACTTGGCTTTCTTATAGTTCACTACGAACTCTTCAAGTCCAGCAGACTTGGTACTCTTCTTCAGTTGGTTGATAATGTTGTGTTCTTGATGATTGCTATTCAGTCGTTGTGTAAGCACTTGTTCTAAAGAACTGAGTAGTTGAGCAAGCTTTGCAATATCTCAGATCGTAGAGTTGATCTTGAGAGAGATGTTCACGTTGTTTGTTTAATGCTTGCTTAGTTCTCTCTCATCTGTCTGATCTGCATATATGTGATCTTGAAAACTATCTGTTGGATCAATCCATTGAGACATTAAATGTATTTGACTTTTTCTTATCTTTGATGGAGACATTTCTGCACATCTTTTGAAACTGCATTCTGACCCACTGACACAGCATACTGCTCTCTCACCTACCACCTGAAAAGGTGTTTTGTCCCTCTTATCCATGGTACTATCATTAGCTTCTTCAATACGTTTATTTGATGCATACTAAGGATATTTCATATACTCTGGGACTGATGAGTACTGCAGCATCTAGAATCCATTCCTCATATTTTGAAATCTATCTTTACACAAATCATGAGGCTCGACATTTTCTGATATGAGACAGATAATGCTTTACGATTTGGATCATGATACTCTACGATTCAGATCGTAGTGACTTGTTGCCTTGGTGCTTGATCTGATGCTATCATTTAGAGAGCACTACGATTTCTCTTAAACCCTTGCACACTACGATCTTTTCTTGCTCGTGTTGTTGACTCTACGTTCCTGAGAGCACACTACGATTGTTGACTTATAAACTCCATGTTTCCTTCAGCACACTACGATCGTGGAGTTTGCTCGGCAAACATTGGGACCACTCTACAATTTTCGAAGAGTCCCTTCAAGGCAGGCACACACTACGATCCGTTAAGCTCTACGTTTCTGCCTTGACTTCTGCAATGTTGATCAGATGATACCCTACGATTTCTTCGAACCCTATCTATTACATCTCAAGATCAACCTAACAGCTTTGATCTTTCTATCTATACATTCTATTAAAGAATGATACACGTTAAGATCTTATATCAATCTAACAAATTTGATCTATCACTAAGTCCTTGTACATATCTTACTTAGAAGGACTTTACAAATAATCATGAGCATATACATTAAAACATCAAATCATAATATGCATTCTCCCAACAATCTCCCCCTATTTGATGTTGACATAACCAAGGAGATTTGTTGTCATAATTATTAGTGACTAGATGCATTCGTAGGAAATTTAAACATGACTTAGTATTTCAGTGAGCAGCTAAAATTTCTAGAGAATAAACATGAATTTATTGATGAACAAAAGATATTACATTTTAGCATTACATCAATAGGAAATTAAAGTTTCAACTTATCTCTATTTCTTTGACCTCTTTCTTATAGGTGGGTTAGCATACTCCTCAAACCTTCTTTTTCTGCAAGCTTCCTCATTTCTGGCTAACTCTTCCAGCTCGCTTGGACTTAGTCTTGGATTTTCCTCATGCCTGTACATGAATGCAGGATCTCCAGTTGGCATTCTTATGCATACAGTAGACACATCTTGTGAGCTGGGAGTTGACTCCTGGCGGCTTAATGGTATAGCCATTACAATACCCTGTTGATCAGATCGTTGAGTCTGACTATGGAATTGTCTTGCAGGAGGGATTCGTGATGCTTGAGCTTGATATTGTCCTCTTCCCCTTTCTTGAGTTCCATGACCTCCTCTGCCTCTGCCTCTGCCTTGATCTCCTTGTCCTCCCTTAACTCCTTTCCCTTTATTCTCCCCCTTTATGTCAGCATCAAGGGTTCGAATATCTGCAGATAGGCGATTAACACCTTGGACAAGCTCGTTCAGTTGGCTTTGTGTCTGAGCAATGTCCTCTCTATTTTCCTTGATCTGTTTTTTAGATCTTGCTTCTTTATTTTGGAGGACTGATAGAATCATATCATTATGTTTTTCCTGATTGGCATAATATTTCTAGAAGTCGTAGACAGAAGCTTTCAAGTTGATGATATTTTCCAGTATAATTGTATGTTGAAGGTCTTGATGTTTCTGCATTTCAAGAATAACCTCTCTTTGCTTGGCAGCAATCTGGAAGTAAATCTCATCTCTGTCCTTCATACTCTTAAGAATTTCTTGGATAATTTCCCTCAGCTTCTTTGTAAGCTCAGTGTTCATAGTGCCAGGGAAATTATTTGTAGCTGTGATCATTTGATTCAGCCAGATATTTATGAGATCAGAGATTCCAGACTTTCTTCTATAGACTTGACCATTTTCTCAGAAGTTTCTTTCAAGTCATCCTTGGTAGGTAGGCTTGGGAGAGTATCATTTACTTGAGGATTGTTAATTGGAGGGGTTCTCTATTGGGATTGATCTTGCAAGTTGTAAAGAGCGAGATCAAGACTAAAGTAGTCATTTGATGAGGAGGATGGTATATCAGATGGAGGGGCTTGGGTTTGGATGTCTGGGATATGTGACTCTACGATTTCGATGTGAGACTTTACGAGGTGGTTGGAGCCTGGAATCGTAGAGGTGGTCATTTGTGGGAGTAAAGTAAAGTTGACTTCATTTGGTTCTTCAGTTACAGAATTTTGGGATTCTGTAACTTGAAATTGATTGAGTGGGTGAAGAATCACTTCCAACCATCAAGGAAATTCATAGAATTGAATGAATGAAGATGATGGTAGATGATTAACTTTGAAGAGATCAGGGATAGTCAGTACCTCAAGTTTATCCTTGGATGAAGAATGGTTAGTAAGCAGATTCTTGGCAAAGATGACTTTCCCTGGAAATCCATGAGCCAGAACTGAGATGGCTGGATACTCTTTAAAGCTCCAGAACATGTGATCCCATGAGTTCAGGATTTGAGCTTGATGGTATGCCATCATAGGTAGGTAGGAAAACATTTGATTATACAGATTGCTTCTATATCCACCTTTACCTATACCAGTGATTTCGAGCTCATCATCATCATCATCATCATCTTGTTCTTCTTCTTTTTTCTCTTCTGAGGATTCCATTATCTCAATGGTCTCTGGATGGTCTTGCACTGGTTCATCTTTATTTTGTGCAGGGACCTCTTCTTCTGCCATGTGGATATCATGAGGCTCCCCCTCAGCATGATTATCTTCTTAAGAGTTCAGAAAATCCCCCTCAGCTGGAACATTTTCTTGAGAGTGCAGAAACTCCCCCTCAGCTAGAACATCTTCTTGAGCTGCAGATTTCTCCCCCTCAGCTGGTGTATTCTCTATCATGAAAATTTTAGGGGTCTCCCCCTCAGCTGGAGCACTGTCCTCTTTATTTGCTTGGGACAGTTCTTCTTCTGCAGCCACACTCTTGGCTTCCTTTTTCAGCACCTTTTCATTTTCAAGAATGTACTTCTTGACCAGCTTTCTCCTTGATTTGCTGGATTTAGCCACAACTTCAGGACTCTTTTGAGTCTTAGCTTTGTCTTGTAGAACAACTACTATACTTGAAGCAACTACCTCCTTTTCTGCCACACTTGGTCTTGTCTTAGTGAGCAGCAGAGACTCTACGATAGAGGTGACTGATGGTCTTTTGGACTTATGTCCAAGTTTGTTCTTCTTTAGGATCTGTGATATGGTGGCTTGATCCTCATTAGCTTCATCTTGCTGTTGCTTCCTTCTCAGCAATCTCAGAGTCTCTATATCAGAGCACTCAACAAGAATATCAGTTGTAGATCCTTGAGGCTCTTCTATCTGTCTAGCCCTTAGCTTCCTCTTGCCCTTGTTTTTTCTGGAAAGGGCAGAGGGTTCTCCCTTGTCGGCTTCTCCTTCTTCTTCAACTTCCCTGACAACAGACATGTCCCCTGGAAAGCCTGAGTCCCTTAGTTCCCCAGTTCTCCCACTGGACTCTGTCATCATTCGCACATGCTTAGTAGGGTTTCTCTTCTAGTTTTCAAACAACTGCTGTGTCATTCTTCGATTTGGGTTGATGGCTTCTCCCTCTTCATCCCCAATTTTGTCAGCAAGTGCAGATTGCAGAATGATACTTATGAATCGCCCATACAACATCTTTAGAGGGCTTTTTGATTTCTTCGAGTTAACGATCCACTTGCCGATCCACTCGAGTAATACAGCTCCATAGTTGAGTTGTATGTCATAAAACATGGCCGTCATAAGCTTAAGTTGAGCTTCATTCACCGAGTCATGACCTGAGCTCTTGCAGCATATGCATTTTCCAATAATGTCAGCCAGGAACTCGTACCTTTATGGGAACTCCTTCTTTTTGTATCCTTTTACAAAGGGGTTATTCTTTTGATGCATTTTCCTTAGTGCCTCTTGGAAGTTTATGCTGTCTAAGAATGGGTGCCCTTCATTCTTGAAACCTAGGGCCAGATTGAAGTCCTCTTCTCTTAGTCTCATTTCTACTCCCTTTACTCGTGTAGTGATGGTGTTGTGTTCGAACACACCATTCTTATAGAACTCCTTTACTAGCTTGGGATAGATGAGTGTATCGGTGCTTAACGCCTATTCGAGACCTGCCTTCTTCAGTAGCCCTAGGGTCTTGTGAAATTTTGGTGGAGCAGTTTTGAACTCGTCAAAGCAGAGTCTGTAACCTGAAACCACATTTGAAGCAGCCATTGATTCTGTAGTTGGAATTGAGATACGACTGAGCTTTATGCTGATTTAGGGTTTTCCTTTGAGAGAGAGAGAGAATGATAGAGATAATCTTTTAAACTTCAGATTTCAAAAAAATGATTTCAATTTGTAATTGTAACTTCCCTCTCTCTATTTCACTTAGTGGGATAGGTGTCGCCTTTTGCTTGGTTCTACGATTTTGACTGTGTAGGAAAGTACTGATTTTCCCTTTGTGTCTTCAGAGCTGGGGTGTCCTTAGGAAGACTACGATCGTTGAGATAGTCTTATGTTCGTTGAGTTTGCCCTGCGATTGTCGAGTCTGTCCTACGATCGTCGAGTCTGATCAGCATTCTTTGAGTCTGTCCTACGATCGTTGAGTCTTGGCTACGATCGTCGAGTCTGTCCGGATCCTTGTGATGAGTTTTTGACTAAGCATTCTTTTTAAGGTAACTCAGGAAGGGCTAACTTCTTGGTGAGATTCAAGGGTTAGGTTTGTCCCTGAGGCACCTCTTAGAGAGATTGCCTTGTTATGAAGCTTGTTATCACAGGATGCATTATGGCTGTTGATGGAGCTTTTGTCATCGTTGAGTCTGCACTACGATAGTTAAGTCTTTGCTACGATCGTTGAGGTAGTTTTCTTTTCAGCTCTACGATCATGAGCTTTCCTTGATCATGTCTACGATTTTGAGTTCAGCCTTTGTATCTGTGATGGTTAGCACAATCTAGAGCACATATTTCATGGTTGAAGATTTAGCATGCCTAGCTCACTTATTAACTTATTAAATCTGGATTCATCTAGTGGTTTTGTAAAAACATCAGCAAGTTGATTTTCAGTATGGATATATTGTAAAGATATAGTTCCATTTTGCACATGAGCCCTAATGAAGTGATACCTTATTTCTTTATGCTTGGTCCTAGAATGCATAACAGGATTATGTGTTATTGCTATGGCACTTGTGTTATCACAGTGTATGGGTATAGACTTGAAATCAAACCCATAGTCAGCTAGCTGGTTTCTCATCCATAGGATCTCGAGCACGGTTTGCCAAACAACAATATATTCAGCTTCTGCAGTTGAAGTAGACACTGAGTTTTGCTTTTTGCTAAACCAGAACACAAGTCTATTTACTAGAAGTTGACAAGTGCCACTGGTACTCTTTCTATCTATTTTGCATCCTGCAAAATCGATTGTCTGTATATCTATTAGTTCAATGAGGATTCCTTGGGGTACCACAAATTCCCAGTAAGGTGTACCCTTGAGATACACGAAGATCCTCTTTACAATGAGAAAAATGTGATTCTTTAGGGTTAGCACGAAATCTAACACATATGCATGTTGCAAACATTATGTCCAGTCTCTTCGGCGATTAGGTATAAAGAGAGCTATCATACCTCCTGTATTGAGTGATATCAATACTTTTACCTTTCTCATCCTTGTCGAGCTTGGTTGCGGGAGCAATTGGTGTTTTTTTTTCATGGGAGAGGTGATTCCATGCCATACTTCTTTAGTATGTCTTTGATGTACTTGGCTTGGTTTATGAAAATTCCTTCTTCAGTCTGCTTTACTTGCAGTCATAGGAAGAAGTTCATCTCACCCATCATTCTCATTTCAAACTTGCTCTGCATTAGCTTAGAGAATCTCTTGCATAACTTTTCGTCAGTAGAACCAAAGATAATGTCATCAACATAGATTTGAACTAGTAAGACTTTGTCTTTATGCTTTCTAAGGAACAGTGTGGTATCTACTCTACTTCTAGTGAACCCATTTTCAATTAAGAAGTTAGTCAGTGTTTTATACCATGCTCTAGGTGCTTGTTTAAGACCATATAAAGCTTTATCTAATCTATAGACATAATTTGAAAGTGATGGATTGATGAAACCTAGAGGTTGTTCTACATAGACTTCTTCTTGGAGTTCTCCATTTAGAAATGCACTCTTGACATCTATCTGAAAGACTTTGAACTTCATGTGGGCAGCAAAGGCAAGAAAGATTCTGATGGCTTCCAATCTGGCAATAGGTGCCAATGTTTCATCGTAGTAGATACCTTCTTCTTGAGAATATCCCATTGCCACTAATCTTGCCTTGTTTCTGGTTATGACCCCATCTTCATCCATTTTGTTTCTGAAGACCCACTTAGTTCCTATCACAGGATGACTCTTTGGTCTTGGTACCAATCTCCATAATTTACTTCGTTCAAATTGGTTGAGCTCTTCCTGCATTGCTTCTATCCAGCTGGAGTCTTCCATAGCATCCTCTATCTTCTTTGGCTTTATTTGTGACAGGAAGCTTAGATAAAAACATTCATTCTGAGTAGCAGCTCTTGTTTTGACTCTGGCACTCTGATGAGTGAGTTTTATACACATGAATTGGATACATTCGGGCTTAATTTATTGTTGTTTTCAAGTCTTTTAGGATGTTTTTATGTGTTTGTGTCTATTCATACATGTTTTATATTGTTTTGTAGAAATTGGGATAAAAGTTACTTGGATCGACGTTTGGGGTGGCTAAATTCGCGTTTTCGATTTGCCATTTACACAGCAGTCACTTCAGAGGAAATTTGACTATATCTCAGGACATTATTTCGAAACACTCAAAGAATGAAAGTTGTAGATCTACTTTTCCTCTTTCCGGATCATCTTAAATCATCAAAATCAGAGTTTGGACGAAGAAGTTATGGCCATTTTTCCAAAGGACGTTGGAGCAGAAAATGTCAGAACTTGTAACAGCGCCGGGGCGCTATTCTTAGTTCATTTTCCAATATGGCGCTATAAGGCGATGTCTGGCGCGCCGTTCTAATAGGTTTTGTGAAATTCAAAGTAGCAATCAAATTGCAAAATTTAGCGGAGCGAAATAAAATCGATTTTAAAATTTTTCACAAACTAATTACGGATCATCCTTTATGCATATTATTAATTAAACGAAGAATAAGAAATTATGAAATCATACCCTTGTAAAACGAGCTTCCTCAGTGCGAGTTCACCTCCTACTTCTCATGATCTCCTTGAATCTCCGGGTATATTCTTTCCTTTGATCAATGTAAGCCACCCAAGTGTATGGCCTCTATAGGTGATCCACCAAAGAAGAATAATTATCAAGAAGAAGGGGTGTTGGCTCAAACCCTAGTTTTTCCTATCTGTATAGAAAAAGGGGCGTACTCTCCAACTCTAGGAATTACGTATATTAGATATCTAATATAAGACTCCTCTTATAAAGATATCGTGTAACCCTATTTTAATTAAAATAAGGTATTATTTATTTAATTAAACTCTTTTAATTAAATGGGCTCCCTAATCCTATTAGGGGTAATTAATTAAACTCCTTTAACTAATTTTCCTTCCTAATCCAATTAGGAATAAATGAGAGTACTTATATTAAATTAATTCCTAAACCTTTTAGAAATTAAAATAATAATAATTATAATAATATTAATAAGACTCCTCTTATTAATTTATATTTAATATTTCTAAAATATTAAATAATAAATATTAAGCTTTTAATTTATTCTATCACCATAGATTAAATTAAATATACTTAACATATTATTACAATTATGCCATTAATTTCTTAAATAATTATTCTTCCTTTTATGGTGTGACCCTTTAGGTTCTCCATATTAAACCTAGGTTGTGAATAAATCAATTAGAACAATTCTAATCTCATTTAAATAAATAAATTAAACAAATAATTTATTTAAATAAATAATATTTATTCTACAATAGGGATAAGCCTCCCTAGCGATCAATGACTTTCCACATAATATAGATTTCAACATTAATCATAAAAGAACCTTTGAGTAAATAGTTACTTGCATACAATTCAATCCTTCCACCATACAATGTCCCATTAAATATAAGACATAGAATTCTTCACAAGTCTTATTTTATTTAATTATATGTATTTCGATTCCTAAATGAACAACTCCTAATGAATGCAAATTAGAAACTACTTTCTAATTTCATTCCACATTGGCCAAGGATTCCTGGGTTGTCATTTATCGAATCACATAGGACATTTCTCCTTTTACTAGAAGTGGTAGATTCTCTATTGATCATTCATTATCTTCATATATAACTTATTACACCCAAGCATACCCTTTGATATACTCTAAGAGTCTTAAGGAATAAGTCAAAGTGCAATTCATTATATATAAGATACTATGATGATCTCAAGTCTAAGGATCATTTGTACTACTATCACTATAGGAATTCCTATTGACAGGTAAGTAAAACTCCATTAGGTATTCCTTAGCGAGTCACGTTCAGTGAACTTATTCTCTAATAAGCACCTACATACTTGCTTTAGTGTCTCCACACAAATGATCATGAGATCAATCATCCTCATCCAATGAGCAAGCAACGTATGTACCAATCTATCCAGATTCACTAATCCCCAATTTAGTAATCCAATGATTGGGAACTATTTTAGTTTTAAGCTTTCTAAGAATTTAGATCTCATTAGAATGATCATCATCATTATTCTAAAAGCGTTGCTTAAAACTATGGGTTTATCACATATTATTAAAACAGCACCATGTAGATAATAAATGCCTTTAATAAATAATTCTTTTATTAATAAATAAATAAGATTGATTACACAGTATATGCTTTATCATCATACATGATTGGCTTGTATGCATAATACTTTCAATCTCCCACTTACATTAAAGCCAATCGCCGTGGTATCTCATACCCATCTTCTCTAAGTGACGATCAAACTACTGTTGTGTTAACGCTTTAGTAAATGGATCTACAATATTGTCTTGAGAGTCCACACGCGCTCGGGTGGCGTCTCCTCTTTCAATGATCTCTCTCGATCAAATGAAATCGCCATGAACACGTGTTTGGATTTCTAATGAGACACAGGTTCCTTAGCTTGCAATGCCTCTCAAAGGTTGTCACGAGAATAAAAGGCACCGGGTCCTTTAATGCTAGGAACCACACCAAGTTCGGTAATGAACTTCTTCATCCAAACAGACTTCCTTTTCACTTCACTTGCGGCTATGTACTCGCCTCATCCTTTGAATCAACAACTGTTTCTTTGCTTGGAACTTTTCCAACTCATCGCGCCACCGCTTAAGGTAAACACATACCCCAAAACGGTTCTTGTCATCTTGGTGCGTTTGAAAACTTGAGTCATGAAGCCTTCTAGTTTTAATTGGACCCACCGTAGACAAAGAAATACATCCTTAGTTCTTCTTAAGTACTTTAGGATATTTTTCACCGCCTTCGGTGTTCTTCTCCCGGATTCGACCGATATCTGCTTGTTACACTAAGTGCATGAGCGACATCCGGTCTAGTACATATCATACGTACATGATAGATCCTATTCTTTGAGCATAAGGAATCTTACTCATCTGGTTTCTCTCCTCGGTGTCTTTGGGGCTTGTTTCTTGGAGATGTATTCCATGGCTCATCGGCATGAGACCTCTTTTGGAATCTTCCATGCTAAACCTTTTTAGCATCATGTCAATGTCGTTCCTTGGGATAAGCCAAGCATCCTATTAGATCTATCTCTATAGATCTTTATCCCCAAAATATAGGATGCTTCTCCCAAGTCCTTCATGGAGAAGTGTTTAGATAACCGATTTTAATTGATTGCGGACATAGAATATCATTCCCTATCGGTAGTATATCATCAACATATAATACAAGGAATGAATGAAACAGCGCTCCCACTAACCTTCTTGTACACACATGGTTCATCCTCATTTTGATAAAATCAAATTTTTGATTGTCTCATCAAAACGGATGTTCCACCTACGAGAAGCTTGCTTTAATCCATAAATGGATCGTTGTAGCTTACAGACTTGATTTGTTCAAACCTTTGAAACAAATCCTCTAGTTAATGTCATATACACATCCTCCTCAAGTTTCTCATTGAGGAAGGCCGTTTTCACGTCCATCCGCCAGATTTACGTAGTCATGGTAAGTCTGCAATCGCAAGCAAAATCCGAATGGACTTGAGCATTACTCTTGGTGAGAAGGTTTCGTCATAGTCAACTCCTTGTCTTTGTTTGAAACCTTTTGCAACCAATCCGGGCCTTATAGGTCTCTACCTTGCCGTGCTGCTCCAGGTCTTTCTTTTAAAGACCCATTTACACCCAATAGGCTTAATGCCTTGGTGGTGAGACCAAAGTCCATACTTGGTTCTCATATATGGAGTCCATCTCGGATTTCATGGCTTCTTGCCACTTCTCCGAGTCTTTACTACTCATAGCTTTGTTTGTAATTCAATGGATCATCATCATCTATGATGCGCATACCTCATTGTCATCTTCTATGACAAGTCCATACTGTCTGGCATCTTTGGTACTCTTCCAGTTCTGAATAGGGTGTGATGCGGTAAGAATCTCTACTTGGTTAGGTACCTCACTTTGATCTGTAGTATTTTGTGGTTCTTGAACCTCTTCAAGATATATCTTACTCCCAATTGACCCTTCAAGAATAAACTCCTTTTCCAAGAAGGCGCATGTTTACGCAACAAACACCTTTTGATCGGTTGGATGATAGAAATAATACCCGATGTTTCTTTAGGGTATCCCACAAATCTATATTTGTCAGATCTAGTCTGCAGCTTATCGTTTTCAAACTTTTTGACATAAGTTGGACAACCCCAAGTCTTAACATGCTTAAGATTTGGTTTCCTCCTATCCATAACTTCATATATATGGGGTCTTGGGGACGGATTTTGTAGGTACCTTGTTAAGTAGGTATGCAAATAGATTCTAGGGCATATCCCGGAAGGAAACCGGAAGGTCGGTAAAGCTCATCATAGATCGAACCATGTCCAACAATGTTCGATTTCTCCTTCGAATACACCATTCATTTGTGGGCGTCCACAGGTGGAGTCCATTGTGAGATTATACCATTTTCTTTGAGATAATTGAGAAACTCACCACTTAAGTATTCTCCTCCTCGATCGGATCGAAGAATCTTAATACTCTTACCAGGTTGCTTCTCAACTTCACTTCGAACTCTTTGAACTTTTCAAATGATTGATTTGTATTTCATTAAATACACGTATCCAAATCTTGAGTGGTTGTCGGTGAATGTAATAAAATAAGAATACCTCCTCTCGTGCGATTAGGTTGTCATAGGTCCACATACATCCATGTGTACCAACGCTTAACAACTCAGAACTCTTTCTCTCTTTTCCAAAAAAAGGAGATTTAGTCATTTTACCCATGAGACAAGATTCACAGGTTAGATATGATTCATAATCGAGATAGCTCTAGGAGCCCATCTTTATGCAACTTGGATAATCTTGTTTCATTAATATGGCCAAGTCTCTGATTGCCACATGAAGGTATAATTAACATCATCTCTTTTCCTTTTCTTAGTTTGTTCAATTTGAAATATATTTTCATACAAGTCAAGTATATAAAGTCCATTTCGCAAATTACCAACACCATATAAAACATTATCATTATAAATGGAACAACCGTTGTTCTTTATTATAATATTAAAACCATCCATATCCAATACGAGAGATAGAAATAATGTTTCTAATGATATTTGGAACAAAATAACAATTATTTAAATTAATGAACTTGCCGTAGGCGATTGCTAAACAATAAGTCCCTACAACTAATGCAAAGAACCTTTGCTCCATTTCCCACTCGTGGACGACCTCATCCTTGCTTTCGACTTTCTACTTGACCGGTCCTGCATATTATTACATATGTGAGAACCATCATCCGGTATCCAATACCCAAGTAGAAGATTGACTTTCAAAAAAATTAATTTCAATCATAAACAAACCTTGATTAGGATTCGAAGCTTCTATAAGCTTCTTCTGCTTTTGTTCTGCGAGATAATCCTTGAAGTTCCTCTTCCAGTGACCCGGCTTATTGCAATGGAAGCAAATTCCTTTGCTAGCTGGATCAGGTTTCTTTTGATCCTTCACTTTCGCCTTTCCCTTAGCCTTCTTGGTTTTCTTCTTTTCATAAGATACCTTGGGCCTTTTCCTTTTCTTAGAAGAATCATCCACCAGTAAGACATGGTTCTTCTTGGATGGGAAGTGACCTTCAGCAGTTTTCAACATGTTAAGTAATTCAACAAACCCGACATCCAACTTATTCATGTGAAAATTCACATCAAATTGTGAGAAGGTGTGCGGGAGTATTTGCAAGACTAAATCTTGACTCAACTCCCCATCCATGATTTAACCCAAAGTCATCCAAGACGTTCAATCGATTGATCATCTTTAGGACATGAGTCTCAATCAGGTAGTGCCCTCGGTCATCCGAGATCGGAAGAGCTCCTTAGATATTTCATATCTAGCGGTCCTACTTTGCTCACCATACAACTCTCCAAGGTGCGATGGCATAGTAGGAGCATCCATGTTTTCATCTTGTGGCTGAAGCTCGTTACTCATGGATGCGAGCATGATGCATTGAGCCACGATGCATCATCTTGCCCTTTGTTTAAAAGTAGCAATCTCTTCCTCGGAGGTCGTCTCTCAACTTTTGCAGTGCAGGCGAATTTAGGACATAAGAAATCTTTTCGTGAAGGTGAAACAATTCTCAGATTCCTTAACCGGTCCGTAGTTTCGATTAAATTCGGGTTTGTTAGCATCAAGTATGCTACTGTGATGAAATTAGTGAATGTGACATTTTCAAAATTACGCATGTAAAAAGGCAATATTTTAGCAAACATTCATTTAATTAATTACCAAAATAAATTAGGTCTTATTTTATATTGGTATCTCCCACTATTTTCTTCAAACTATATTACCCTCATTTATATAGTTCGGCAAAATCTAATTAAAGTTTTTGCTAGTGAGAATAAGGATCCCATTTCAAATATATATAGCCTTGTGGTGACACAACAAACTATATATAAATAAATAGGTAGACAACTCTTTGTCAATTACATTAACATGTAACTCCTTATGTTTTGCCTCTTGGATTATTTTGATCAAGTGGTGGCACATCCGAATCAAAATTATCTAAGTTAAGTCCAACCTAGCACTTCCATATATTCAAAAAGAAAAATATCGCCTTTGTGGTGACACAACAAAACAATATTGTTCAATTTTCTTTATAAGCATCAAATGTGATAAATTAACATCTTAAATACTTAATACTTGCCTTGTGGTGACACAACAAACTCATATTAAATATTTAATACTCTATTAATTTTATCATGCTAGAAAGCGACGTTCGATATTCTAAATATCTTTGAACGCTTAAGACTTAATATATAAAAAACTTTGAGGATTTGTTATTATTTGTCTCATCTTGTTTAGCGCTACATGCAAATATATATATAAAATCGCGGCGTCATTATTATTAAACATGCGAAGCATGTTTGCATAATATATAATATATATAATACTAGCATGCACATATAGAATACTATATTCTACCCTTGATTGATTATGGACTTTTATTCTAGTTTGGTTCACTAGAGCCACCAAGTGAACCAAAAGGTCAAACTCTAGGTGCAAAGAATAAACATTTGAATATAACTATTACATTTAAACTCGGGCTCCATTACAAAGCGGGTCTTCAAGCTCCTTGATCTCCTGGGTTCTTCAAAAAAAAATTCTAACTAATCCTATTACATTAAACTATTTAATTTAAATAGAAACCTTGATCGTGATCGAGGGAAGTACATAGGAGAGAGATAGAATTTACATCGAAAGAAAACCCGAAAAAGGCGAGGTACTGCAGAGACCTATTTAATAAAACCCATTCATTCAAACATCCAACTAAAATAAATCCAATCATATTGGTCAATTGTCCATAATCAATCCCATTTATTATCATACATATCATCATATGTATCAATAAATAAAATCATTCCATATATATATGAATATCATTTAATGGGCAATTTTATGTTGCATGAAATCCAATTTCAAGATTAAAATAAACTCTTTTATTTTAATTATAAAATTATTAAGATTAATATATATATATAACAATTATATATATATATATATATATATATATATATATAATAAAAGTCCTTGTGGTTTGAATCTCGGTCAACGTGAACACTGGTTACCGAATTCCCTTTGTAGAAGCAGGTGCCTTGTAAGCAAATATATATATAATATATATGATATACCTTATTGTAACAGGACACAACTTTTTGACAAAAAAATCCATGCCGACTAAAATTATTGATTCAAGCCTTGTAAGTAATCCGTTAGTGTACAAATCAATTGGCAGGTGCCATGGTTTTTTTTTTTTTTTTTTTTTTTTACGATCACGCCTTTAAAAAAAAAAAAAAAATTCTGTGATTTCCTGAATCAAGATACAACACCCACGAAAGCATTCAAAAAAAAAAAATAATTTCCGAAACCACGGATTGCATAAAAAAAAAATTCCGAAAACTTTTTTTTTTTTTTTTTTTTCGGCAAATATTTTTTTCATAAAATAATAATTTTATACAACAAATTATGCCCAATAAATTATTCAAAATACATACCCATACATATATGAAATCAAAATAATTAATAATTCGCATAAAGTTTGGCTCTTGATACCACTGATAGGTTTTGTGAAATTCAAAGTAGCAATCAAATTGCAAAATTTAGCGGAAGCGAAATAAAATCAGATTTTAAAATTTTTCACAAACCAATTACCCGGATCATCCTTTATGCATATTATTAATTAAACGAAGAATAAGAAATTATGAAATCATACCCTTGTAGAAACGAGCTTCCTCGGTATGAGTTCACCTCCTACTTCTCATGATCTCCTTGAATCTCCTGGGTATATTCTTTCCTTTGATCAATGTAAGCCACCCAAGTGTATGGCCTCTATAGGTGATCCACCAAAGAAGAATAATTATCAAGAAGAAGGGTGTTGGCTCAAACCCTAGTTTTTCTATCTGTATAGAAAAGGCGTACTCTCCAACTCTAGAATTACGTATATTAGATATCTAATATAAGACTCCTCTTATAAAGATATCGTGTAACCTATTTTAATTAAAATAAGGTATTATTTATTTAATTAAATTCTTTTAATTAAATGGGCTCCTAATCCTATTAGGGGTAATTAATTAAACTCCTTTAACTAATTTTCCTTCCTAATCCAATTAGGAATAAATAAAATACTTATATTAAATTAATTCCTAAACCTTTTAGAAATTAAAATAATAATAATTATAATAATATTAATAAGACTCCTCTTATTAATTTATATTTAATATTTCTAAAATATTAAATAATAAATATTAAGCTATTTAATTTATTCTATCACCATAGATTAAATTAAATATACTTAACATATTATTACAATTATGCCATTAACTTCTTAAATAATTATTCTTCCTTTTATGGTGTGACCCTTTAGGTTCTCCATATTAAATCGGTTGTGAATAAATCAATTAGAACAATTCTAATCTCATTTAAATAAATAAATTAAACAAATAATTTATTTAAATAAATAATATTTATTCTACAATAGGGATAAGCCTCCCTAGCGATCAACGACTTTCCACATAATATAGATTTCAACATTAATCATAAAAGAACCTTTGAGTAAATAGTTCTGCGTCAATTCAATCCTTCCACCATACTGATGTCCCAATTAAATATAAGACATGGAATTCTTGTCGAGTCTTATTTTATTTAATTATATGTATTTCGATTCCTAAATGAACAACTCTAATGAATGCAAATTAGAAACTACTTTCTAATTTCATTCCACCTTAACCAGGATTCTGGGTTGTCATTTATCGAATCACATAGGACATTTCTCCTTTTACTAGAAGTGGTAGATTCTTTATTGATCATTCATTATCTTCATATATAACTTATTACACCCAAGCATACCCTTTGATATACTCTAAGAGTCTTAAGGAATAAGTCAAAGTGCAATTCATTATATATAAGATACTATGATGATCTCAAGTCTGGATCATTTATACTACTATCACTACTGAAATTCTATTGACGGTAAAGTAAAACTCCATTAGGTATTCCTTAGCGAGTCACGCGTCGGTGAACTTATTCTCTAATAAGCACCTACATACTTGCTTTAGTGTCTCCACATAAATGATCATGAGATCAATCATCCTCATCCAATGAAAGCAAGCAACGTATGTACCAATCTATCCGATTCACTAATCCCCAATTTAGTAATCCAATGATTGGGAACTATTTTAGTTTTAAGCTTTCTAAGAATTTAGATCTCATTAGAATGATCATCATCATTATTCTAAAAGCGTTGCTTAAAACTATGGGTTTATCACATATTATTAAAACGACACCATGTAGATAATAAATGCCTTTAATAAATAATTCTTTTATTAATAAATAAATAAGATTGATTACACAATTATATGCTTTATCATCATACATGATTGGCTTGTATGCATAATACTTTTCGGTTCAAATATTTGAAGCTACCGGGAAGGGCTTCGTGATGGCTTGAACGCGTTTTGGGCGAATTTTGATACTTTTTTGACTCCAAATTGGATTGGGTTTGTTCCTAAACTCAAAAATTGAACTTGTAACCAATAAATACATGATGTAAGGCATAAAATAAAGAGGTGATTACATAGATTAGACTAGATTAAACACTCCTTTAGATTAGAACATAACCCTAGTTCTTATTAGTTTTGAAGATTGAAGCAACTTGGAGACCATTGAATATTCAAACAGGAGCGAAAGAGGAGTCTCAAGGCTACTGACAATAGATTCTATTCTCTTCTCTTCTCTTACTTTTATCTTTTAATGTCTATTCAATTGTGGATTCTTGATTTTAATTCATTAATTATGAACTAACTCTTTCATTAAGATTTTAATTGAACTTTTTATGATTATGAATTGATTATTTGATTTATTCTAATTATTTATGTTGAAGTGAATTGTTCATCTTGCTTTGTGCTTATTGATTAATTATCGATCGATAATTACCTTGTTACTCTAGAAGGAATTGAAAAGGAATTCTAGGGTTAGAACTGGGCATGGTGACATGTGACTTAGTTATTTGCATAGTGAATAATTAGGTTTGTGAATAGAATGAGAATATCTATTTGCCGCATGTAACACATAAGGAATTGGGATTGTAGCGAGTTTAATTCAATTGTTTTGCATAGAGATATAGCAAAATTAATCTGGGTTAAATAGAAGGCAATTGATCACTCAAGAGAGGGCTTTTGGCATTTGAGAATTTCTGTTAACAATTCAGTAGACATAATAATTGGGATAATTAGATAATTGATTTATAGTTCATAATTGGGGATATTGGAGTCTTAGCCTTTATTTATTTGAATTCATTTATAAAGTAATAGTTTTATTAATTAGAAAAATCACGATTTGAGATTGTTTAAATAAATTAGTTTGGTTAAGAATTAGTAATTGGTAATTTTTATTAAATAATTCCTCGTGGGAACGATACTCTACTTTCACTTTATTACTTGTTGACCGTGTATACTTGCACGTATTCATTGATTGCGAAATCGATCAACACACTCGGATCTCTAATGATTAGATCCTGAGTGTGATCTCTTTCCCATCTATTACCGGTTGGGACATCTGTCCTGATGCCTTCCTGTCTTAAATCTTCAAGGTCTATCTCTTCTTCTTGGAGTGGAGGCTCGCTGTCTTGCATGAACCTCTCTACGATCACATTCTTATGCTCTACGATTTCACTATCTGGCACTACGATCGTAGTGTTGAGCTCGACGACTTCATTCGTAGTGTCTGCACTATCGGTCGTAGTGTCTTGAGGCACTGTTTTATCTAAGTTAGTTTTATCAAAGATGATGTGTATTGAGACTTTAACATTCAGTGTCTTCTTGTTGAACACCACAAGTAGCCTTATTGCATGCATAGCATATCCAAGAAAGATCCCTTCGTCTTACTTGAAATGGAATTTTGTCGAATCTTCGCTTTCCATTCTTTGGCAATGTAACATACCTGACCAAAGACATGGAAATAGCTGACACTTGGCTTTCTTCCTTTCCACAGTTCGTAGGGCGTCTTCTTAATCGTAGAGTGTATGAGTGATCTGTTCTGCGTGTAGCATGTAGTGTTGATAGCTTCTGCCCAGAAGTATTCAGGCAGATGGGCTACAGCTAGTAGAGTTCTTCCAGCCTCTATCAAATTTCTGTTCTTTCTTTCAGCTACTCTATTTTGTTGAGGAGTTCGTGGAGCTGAGAAGTTGTGGTGATCCCATTATGCATGCAGAATCGATCCATTTACGAAAATCAAATTCTCTGCCATGATCACTCCTTATGGCCTTGATTTTCTCTCCTTTCTCGTTCATCACCAGTCTGAACATCTTTATTAATTGAACTCGTTTCATCCTTTGAAGTTAGGAAGAATACCCATATGAATGCAGTGCAGTAAATCAACTACGACTAGAGAGTATCTTTTTCCTCCAAGACTGGTTATTGGGATTGGCCCAAAGAGATCCAAGTGAAGCAACTGCAGTGGCTTGTCAATAGAGTTGGCAGTCTTGCTCTTGAATGAGCTTCTGGTTTGTTTTCCAAGTTGACAGGCATTGCATGGCCTTTCCTTCACGAAGTTGAACTTGGGTAGGCCATCTACTAGGTCTTTTGATGCCAGTTTGGACATGCTTTTGAAGTTTAAGTGAGACAACCGTCTATGCCATAGCTAGCTCATTTCTTCAGATGCTTTTGCCAGAAAACATATTGTCTCATCTGTGCTTAGTTGACCAAGATCCACTATGTAGACATTTCCTTCTCTTGTCCCGGTTAGCTTTACAACAGATGTCTTCAGATCTCTGACTTGACATTGGTTATTAAGGAATGTCACTTGATGACCCTTGTCACAGTGTTAGCTGATACTTAGAAGGTTGTGTTGAAGACCTTCCACATAGGCTACTTTGCTAAAAGATACTGCACCATTGCCAGCAGAGCCATATCCTCTTGTCTTGCCCAAGCCGTTATCTCCAAAGATGACTGAGGGACCCTCCTTTTCTATGTAGTTAGATAGTAGAGCTTTGTTCCTTGTCATATGCCTCGAGCATCCACTGTCCAGATACCATGTTGAGGCCGTGGAGCTCTTTTCCTGTCAACACATTTGAACCTTCATTTTGGTACCCATATTTTCATGGGTCCTTCATTGTTAGTGCCTTTGGGGACCCAAATCTGTCTAATCTTGGGTCTCACATGCATGGAGTTATAATAACATTTTGTAGCCCTATGACTGTATTTATTACATATGAAACATCTATTATGATGCATACCTGTGTGTGCATGATGATTCATCTTCCACTTGGACTCGTGTGGTTCTTTAGTTAACCTTTTGTTAAATTGATTCTCTTTCTTCCACGTGTCCTTTAGGTTTCATAAACAGTGATGAGTGTGCCTTACCTCTACTATACCTTCCCAGTTGATTCGTAGAGTTGGTCTTGCTTGACTCGACAATTCTTCGAGGTTGGTGAGTAGAGATTGGGTTACTCTTCTCCTTTATGAAGCCTAGGCTATCGCGAGATCCTTTACTTCTCTAAGTATAACTAGAAATAGTAGAACAGGGTTGAACTGGCTTTTCCAACTGTGAGGATTTCACAAAGGCAATACCTCTACCAAAACTTGAGGCATTACTAGTGCTAGTTTCCATTGTCTTTTCCACACAAGGCTCTGAGATGAATTCCCCAAAGCTGGACACATTACATCGAATGTGCTTCTCTGACTAGAGAGCAGGCAGTCTATGGACGATGAGAATTTGTTCCATGCAGAGATAGTCTTCTCTAGATCTTCAACTTTAGAGGTTAGAATAGACTCTTTTTGTGCATTGAATGTGTTTGTCTGTTTTAAAGTTTCATTCTCAGCCTCAAGCTTGGAAAGAAGATTAGTACTTAGAAGGGCTGTTTCAAGCTCTTCTTGAACTTTCTTCTTCTCCTCTTGAAGAAGTGAATGATCTTTAGACAAGACTCTGAACCACTTCATGCATTGATGTAGATCAGTGGTTATGCCATGCAGTGCAGTTCTTAAGTCATTCATGTCTATATTAGGTGAGTTGAAATCAAATACCTCGTCAAGACTTACATTATGTATGTTGAGGCTTTGTTTATCCTTTGCATATTTGGCCATTAAGCATAGATTGGCCATTTGTGATTCTTCTTCATCTCCAGAGTCAGCATTTGAGTCATTATCTGAATCACTCCATGATCCTCCAGCTACCATGCCTTTGTCTCTTTTCCGAGGCCTCTTGTTTCCTTTGTATTCCTTCTTTGCATGTGTTTTCTTCTTTAGTTCTTCTTTGATAGGTTTGTTGCAGTTGGCGATGAAGTGGCCAGGCTTTTTGCAGTTGTAGCATAGGTCATTCATTTGCTCATGACTGTTGTAATTGCTGACCTTCTTTGGCTTGCTGATTCTGCCTTGTCGCATGAACCTTCTTAGTCTCTTTACCAGCATAGCAAAGTCATCATCATCGTCTTCATCATCATCAGAGTCAATCTCAGTGTTGACCTTTGATGCACTTTCAGTTGCCTTGAGAGCAACACCCTTATCCTTCCTTCTTCCTTCTGATAAGGTTTCAACACGTTGGGTCAGCTCCAGTTCGTATGTCAGGAGATTGCCATATAGTTGTTGAACTGTCATCTCGTTGAGATTCTTTGACTCTCTTATTGCAGTGGTCTTGGCATCCCACCTACTTGGTAGGGCTCTCGTGAACTTTATGGTCAGATCTTTGTTAGGATAGACCTTTCCATATGCTCGTAGAGAGTTGAGCAGGACGTTGAATCTTTCATAGGTGGCAGTTACATTTTCTCCTTGCACATGTGCGAACATTTCGTATTGCTGTGTTAGAAGAGACTGTTTGTTCTCTCTAACTTCTTCAGTTCCTTCGTGCATGATCAGCAGTGCTTCCCAAACTTCCTTAGCTGTTTTGCTGTTTACAACATTTTTAAACAGATCGTCCTCTAAGGATTGGAACAGGATGTTCTTAACCTTCTTATCAAGTTGGACAACTTTCTTCTCTGTGTCTGTCCATTCTTCTTTAACTTTGAGTTGAACTCTGTTTGGATCGTCATTGGTTGGTGCAAGCTTTGTTGGTATATAGGGCCCATTTTGAACGGTCTCAAATAGATCTTCATCTATTGAGTCCATGTATGCTTGCATCCTGACTTTCCAGTTAGCAAATTTATCCTTGTTGCACATTGGTGGCTTGCTGCCTCCCCCAGGTCTGGATTAAGCTTGGTAATGCAGTGCCATTGGATCTACTAAAGCATGTAAGTCAAAATAGAACTGCTTTGATACCAATTGTTAGTTCTAGTTGGCACAATAGTTATCTAGAAGGGGTTGAATAGATATTTAAAAATCTTTTCGTTTTAAACTTGTTCTTTGATAATGATTAAAACTTAGCAGAATAAATGTTTATTTTAATCTTCTTTACTAAGCAATGGAGTAATGAGGGTGAGGCAGTTATGGTAGTTATAACAGATATAGCAGTTATGATATGAATGTAAATGACACAGTCGTTTTTAAGTGGTTTAGAGCACTTAAAGCTACTAGTCCACTCTTCTACTCCACGAGTAGGATATCCACTAAGGATGTCTGTTACAACTTCTGAATCACACAGATTCCTTCTAGACCTGCAGTCTAGGAACTTCTTAGTTCACTCTTGAACTCTTCAAGTCCAGCAGACTTGGCTTTCTTATAGTTCACTGCGAACTCTTCAAGTCCAGCAGACTTGGTACTCTTCTTCAGTTGGTTGATAATGTTGTGTTCTTGAAGGTTGCTACTCAGTCGCTGTGTAAGCACCTGTTCTAAAGAATTGAGTAGCTGAGCAAGCTTTGCAATATCTCAGATCGTAGAGTTGAGCTTGAGAGATATGTTCACGTTGTTTGTTCAATGCTTGCTTAGTTCTCTCTCATCTGTCTGATCTGCATATATGTGATCTTGAAAACTATCCATTGGGTTAATCCGTTGAGACATTAAATGCATTTGACTTTTCTTATCTTTGATGGAGACATTTCTGCACATCTTCTGAAACTGCATTCTAGCCCACTAACACAGCAGACTGCTTTCTCACCTACCACCTGAAAAGGTGTTTTGTCCCTCTTATCCATGGTACTATCCTTAGCTTCTTCAATACGTTTCTTTGATGTATACTAAGGATATTTCATATACTCTGGGACTGATGAGTACTGCAGCATCTAGAATCCATTCCTCATATTTTGAAATCTATCTTTACACAAATCATGAGGCTCGAAGTTTTCTGATATGAGACAGATGATGCTTTACGATTTTGATCATGATACTCTACGATTCAGATCGTAGTAACTTGTTGCCTTGGTGCTTGATCTGATGCTATCATTTAGAGAGCACTACGATTTCTCTTAAACCCTTGCACACTACGATCTTTTCTTGCTCGTGTTGTTGACTCTACGTTCCTGAGAGCACACTATGATTGTTGACTTGTAAACTCCATGTTTCCTTCAGTACACTACGATCGTGGAGTTTGCTCGGCAAACGTTGAGACCACTCTACGATTTTCGAAGAGTCCTTTCAAGGTAGGCACACACTACGATCAGTTAAGCTCTACGTTTCTGCCCTGACTTCTGCAATGTTGATCAGATGATACACTACGATTTCTTCGCCTATCTATTACATCTTAAGATCAACCTAACAGCTTTGATCTTTCTATCTATACATTCTATTAAAGAATGATACACGTTAAGATCTTAGATCAACCTAACAAATTTGATCTATCACCAAGTCCTTGTACGTATCTTACTTAGATGGACTTTACAAATAATCATGAGTATATACATTAAAACATCAAATCATAATATGCATTCTCCCAACAGGTTACATTCTCTACCGCCGGGGTCGATTACTACGTGGGAAGACTTGGCGCAGAAATTTCTTGCCAATTTTTTCCCACCGGCGAAAACTGCTAAAATGAGGAATGACATAACGATGTTTGAGCAGCAGAATGGGGAGTCGCTATATGAGGCATGGGAGAGGTACAAGGAATTACTTAGAAAGTGCCCACATCATGGATTGCCCAAGTGGTTGCAAATGAACACCTTTTATAACAGACTACATGGGAATGTCAGAACCAGTATTGACGCAGCGTTGGGCGGAGCATTCATGGCTAAGAGTTATGAGGAAGCCTAAAATTTGATTGAAACTGTGATAACCCGAGATTTCGAATAATCCAAAAATTTGCGAATAATTTTTTTTTATTAATATTAATATTAAATATCAATTTTGTGACATGTATCTGTGATACGAGTCCCGAGAAGGTCCATTTGTGTATTGACTAATAAATTTAGAGTAGAGTTGTGCTTAATAAAGAATAAAAACCCTAACCCTAAGTCCGGATAGGGATTCGATAGAAAATATAATTAAAATAATTATATTAATGAGTTTGTGTTTGTACCGAAGAAATTTATTGATCAATGATTGATTGGATAAGGTTTAAAAATTATAAACCCTAATAAGAGATTAGAAACCCTAATCTCCGGATTAGAAACCCTAATTGTACGCCGAGAAACCCTAATTTCATATTCGGGAACCCTAAACCCTAAATTAGGAAACCCTAATCCTAATTGGCAAGCCTACTGTGTGTATTAAACTTTAATATGATTAGAAAACCCTAATTTTATTTTAGTTATATTAATTTCTATTTTACAAGCCCTAATTGTATTTTAGAAATTTTATTTTTCTAATTAAAATCCTAATTCGTGGGTTATAAACCCTAATGACCATTTTAACCCTAATTGCTAAATTAAGCAATTTTAATTAGGAATATTAATCCTAATTAGTAAGATTGAATTTTATGATTAGGAAATATTATATAATTATTGAATCCTAATTATAATTTTGGAATATTAATTTTCTATTTTGAAAACCAAAATTCAAAAATCTTGGAAATTAAATTGCTAACCTAAAGGGTTTAAACCCTAAACCCTAACCAAACCTTAAACCCTAAACCCTAAGAGTTTATGAATTGGACAAGAATGCCATTAAATTCATTTTGCAAGTTACTAAAATACCCTTTTATATTTTAAATGTGCTAACTTGTAAAATTGGCTAAAACTTTAGTTGTTCACCAACTATTTTGACCAAGGTGACTTAACTTACCAGCAAATCGACCTCTAATGGACAGCTAGCAGATCATTCATTGCATCTAAGTGATTATAGAAGAGATTTAGAGAGAGGAAGTCATCAAAAGTTGGTTATTTTCACTCAAACACTCAACTCACTCTTGTTCTCTCTAACCCTCCGAATTCATCAAGAAATTCAGTCCTAATTTCAGTTCCTAGATCATCTCATAACATATAGGAGATCTAAGATCAAGCATATTCAAGAAAGAAGGTATAACCCTAATTTGACATTTGATCTTGTATGCTAAGAAAAATTTTGTATTTTTGTGTTTAGATCTTTGCTAGAGGATGTTTTATGTTGATCTATGATGATCAAACATATATCCATAGCATCAAAGTGCCTTAATTTGGTGTTTTTCCAAAACTGTCAAGAACACGATTTGTGGTCTGACAAGCGAATGTCAGGAGCCACAGATCCGTGTATGTTTATGATTTTTCTTGTTTGATGTTTTGGATTGGTAGTCTGACATGAGGACTGTAATCTGAAAGTTGAATCGCAGCCATTCCATTTCCAGATTGCACGATATTCATGGTCAAAGTGAGTTGACCGGCGTTGACCATGAACTTTCTGGGTAACCCAGAAAGTGAAGATCAACGTCTGACAATGATTTCAAGCTTCCATATCTGTCAGTATGTTCGTGTTATGATGTTGTTGTTGTAACTAATTTGGAGCTTGTTAGTTGGAATCTAGATCCACAGTTTTAGATCTTACAAAAATACAATATATTAAGTGTAGTAAGTGGTCAAACTAGGCCTCACGTTCACGTTTTAAGTTTCTGGAAAACCCAGAAATGGTATGAACGAACTTTCTGACAAGCTTTGACTGAGCCATAAAGTATGAATCTGTTGTTGTTGGACTTATCTATTGTTATCTAGTTGTTCCTTGACACGAGAACTACATGTATGAACAAAGAAATCACATGAAACATGACCAAAACACTATAAAAATGGAGCCTCGATGGCGGGTTGTGGATCGCCAGGTTTCTAGGTTACCCGAAAAAACCAAGTACTCATTTCTAACAACTACTTGGTAGATCCGATCTCCTTGTTGTTGTGTTTTATGAACCAACTTGTTGGTGTTAATCATAGTCCTACATGTGGACTACTGAGATCTAAGTGTTAGATTTGGCGAAAACATGATAAGCGAAAAATTACACACGATTGAACGTGCTTTGATCATTTTCGGCGTTGTTCTTGAGCACCAAGAACACCTAAGGCGACAGAACAAGTGTCATTAAAGGGCTTTAGCGACGGTTTATTTAATTTTTGAATTTACGATTTTCCAAAAATTATTTAAAAATAGAAATAAATTCTAAAATTACCAAAAATTGTTTTAAAAATTATTTTAAATTATGAAAAATAATTTCGACCAATTGGAATATTTTTCTTTAATATTTATAATTATTTAAATATTAAAAGTATTTAATTTATTTAATTAGTATATTAAATAAATTAGAAAAAATAATTTAATATTATGAAAATCATTTTAAATAAGAATAATGTATTTAAAAATATTTTGAGTTATAAAATGTGACTTTTAATATTTTTAGAGAATTTTCATTAATAATTTAATATTAATGATATTAGTTTTATTTAATTATTGTATTAAATAAATAAGATAAAAATGATTTTATTGATTTAAAAATCATTTTAAATAAGAATAAAATGTTAGAAAATATTTTGAATTATAAAATATAATTTTCAATATTTTTGGAGAATTTTCATTAATAAATTAATATTAATGATATTAGATTTATTTAATTATTATATTAAATAAATGAATTAAAAATGATTTTATTGATTTAAAATCATTTAACAATGAGAACAAATGTTTTAAAAATATTTTAAGTTATAATTAATGACTTTTAATATTTTGATAATAATTTTATTAATATTTAAATATTAATGGTGATAATTTAAAAATAATTTTAATTACTTTAAAAATCATTTAAGTAGAATATTAATGATTTAAAAATATTTTAAGTTATTAATAATACCTTTAATATTTTGACAAGTATGTTATTAATATTTTTATATTATTAAATATTAATAATAATAAGATTATTTGATAATTAAATCATTTAAAATGATTTAAGTGTTTGAAAAATTATTATAAATTATAATAATTGTTTATAAATTATTTAAAGCTTCCGAAAAATATTATAAACAATATTTGACTTATCTAAAATAATATTGAAGCTTAGAGACCAAGATTTTTAGACAATCAATGTGTTAATTGGGATGGGATAGGGTGACCGAACAATTTAGATGAGACCAAAGTCCAACCAGACCTAACTAGTTAGAGTTGAGAAGTGTTTATATAGGTTATAAACACTAATGTGACTATGTGGTAATGTGCCTAGGAGAAGTTTGACTATAGAATACAGTGCTATGTGTTATGAATAATTGTGCTAATTGTAAAATTGATATTATTGGTTATAGGTCTTTCGAAAGCAGATAAGTTTATTGTGTAGCTGTAATCAACGCGAAAGGCAAGTTCTCTAACTCAACCTTGAGTTATATTCATTCAAATATTATAATGGTTAATTATTGCTAATTATACCATGTCTAGGGAATTTATTGTTGATTATTCGCAGTTAGTGCATGATTAAATTATTGATTCGGAGAATATACATTTGTAGAATAAGCTGTTGTTGGATATTCGTATTACGTAGAAGGTAGAATTAATGAAGATGATAATTCTGTTTATTGTCAAATTATATTGAGAAATATCTTAGGTAATTATTCTGGCTAGACAAACATTTGTTAGGACTTGATAGGTTTGAGAAGAGAAGAGAAGTGATTAGATATTGAAATCCTTGCATTTTGTTTTTAAATCAAAATCTTGATTACGAGACCGAGAAAAACGACCTTTTATATAAAGGAACATTTTGGGTTGTAAATTCTACCATTCTTGACCGTTATTAAGTATTATGCATATATCGGGTATAATAAAGCTGATCACTTGTTATACTTGCAGAGGGGTATGATTTAATCTTTATGGTTATCTGATACGCCTGCGTATGCATCAAAGTAAATCTTTGATAGATACACGAGAAAATAAGTTCAAAGATCTAGTGAGATCACTCAGCATAATCTGGAAAATATTCCACTTTGTTATTGCGTAGAATTGATTCTTGTTTATTCATTTGAATATCGTAGAACTTTGAAAGCGTTATACTCTTTCATTATCAAATTATTGTGTTGCATAGAAAGGGAGAAGCCTTGTTATTGATTAACGCATTGTTTAGCAAATTCAAAGTTCCCCGAACTTTGGTTTCATTTTATCAAAATAGATAGTCTATTATTGTAATACTTATACATTTATTGTATATCTTAAACTTGCGGGGCAAATTTGTTGCTCACCCTTGCTAAATAAAACTTTTTAGCTAGGGACGGCGTGGCGTAGAAAGGTCTTTGTGAAGAACAAGGGCAAAGACCTAGTGATTAATTAGTTATGAATAACATTATTATTATGTTGTATTTGTAAACCCTTTTGTGTATATCTAAGGGTATGTTTGTAATGTTAAGGTTAGCGGACACAGGACTAATGTATTAACAACATATGTTAATGTGATATGTATCACTATTTCTATATGAATGGGTAGATAGTTAGTATTATATTGTGGATCGTGAACACCAAACTCGGGGGTCAGGTTACCCGGATATGGGGGTGTCACAGAAACCATGGCGGAAAATAACTACCAGTGGCCCACAACAAGAATGTCACAGGCAAAGGTGGCTGGGATTTTGGAAGTAGATGGGGTGACAGCTATACAAGCACAGATTTTTGTACTGTCCAAGAAGTTGGATACTTTGACAGGGGCTCATGTACAACAGGTTGCGGTAGTATGTGAATTGTGTGCGGGTGATCATCCAATAGATCAGTGCGCAATTAATCCAGCATCCGTCCAGTTCATAGGTAGCTATAACAGAATTCCACAGAATACATACCAAAACACATACAACCAGGGGAATAAGAACCACCCAAATTTCTTGTGGAGCAATAACCAGCAAAATTAAGCTCCATGACCATCATATCCCTTAGGTTTTCAGAGTCACCAATAAACGGTTCAACATCAGGAAAGGAAATCAGATTTAGAGGAAATGGTGTCGAAGTACATAACTAGCAATGAGGCAATAATGAAAAATCAAGCAATGACAATGAAAAATCAAGAGATGACAATGAAAAATCAAGAGATGGCAATGAAATCACAAGAGATGGCTATCAAGAATTTAGAAAATCAGATAGGACAGATGGCGTTAGCATTGAATAATAGACCACAAGGAACATTACCTAGCAACACTGAGAGAAATCCGAAGGGTAGACATGAGCAATGTCAAGCAGTTATGTTGAGAAGTGGAAAACATCTCGGGGGTAATAATGCAGAAAATTCAGCGACACCGGAGGAAAAAGTTGATGAAAGTAACGTGGTGGAAGGTAACAAGGGTGAGGACATAAAGTTGAACAATAAGCCAATTGTTTATCCTCCACCACCGTTTCAGCAGAGGGTTCAAAAACAGAAATCAGATAAGCAGTTTACAAAGTTTTTAGAAGTGTTCAAGAAACTCCAGAATAAGAAATGGGAAGAATTTGAAACTGTGGCACTAACAGAGGAGTGTAGTGCGGTGATACATTAGAAGCTACCACCAAAACTTAAAGACCCGGGGAGCTTTACTATCCCATGCACGATCGAGAAAATGTCGTTTAACAAATGTTTATGTGATTTGGGGCCGAGTGTGAACCTTATTCCATTGTCAGTATACAAAGAATTGGGTTTGCCCGCGCCAAAGCCTACAGATATTTCATTGCAATTGGCGGATAGGTCAGTCACATATTCGAGAGGCATAGTAGAGGACATTCTAGTTAAAGTGGATAAGTTTATATTCCCTGCGGACTTTATCATTCTGGATTTCGAGGAGGATAAGAGCATCCCGATTATCCTAGGTAGGCCTTTCTTTTCAACGGGAAGGACAATCATAGATGTGCAAAAAGGATAACTTAATATGAGAGTCCAAGATCAAGAAATCAAATTTAATGTGTTCAAGGCCATGAAATTCCCTACGGATGAGGAAGAATGTTTTCAGATGGATTTAATTGAGCAAATCATTAGTGAAGATATGAGCAAGAGTTTGGTCAACGATCTGTTAGAAACAACCTTATTGGCGGATGAAGAAAATGACGACCCTTAATTTATGGACTACTTACAGATGCTAGACTCATTGCCACGAGTTAGCCGATTCAGAGCACTGTTTGAACCTTTGCACACTGAGAAAATAGCTGTAGAAAAACTGAAACCGTCATTGGAGGAGCCACCAACATTGGAACTTAAGCCACTCCCTAAACATCTCAGGTATGCATACTTAGGCAATTCAAATTCTTTACCTGTAATTATTTCTGCTGCACTTAACGAATTGCAGGAAGAAAAGTTGTTGAGGGTGCTTAGGGAACACAAATCAGCGATTGGTTGGATGATTGCGGATATAAAGGGAATTAGCCCGTCATTTTGCATGCACAAGATTCTGATGGAGGATGATGCAAGATCGTCGGTGGAGCATCAACGTCGACTTAACCCTATTATGAAGGAAGTGGTAAAGAAGGAAATTATGAAATTATTAGATGTCGGTATTATATATCCAATTTCCGACAGTAAATGGGTTAGTCCGGTTAATTTTGTGCCAAAAAAGTGGGGAATGAATGTGGTATAGGATGAGGATAACGAGTTAATTCCGACAAGAACAGTGACAAGTTAGAGGGTGTGCATCAATTATAGGAGGTTGAATAAGGCAACCCGAAAAGATCACTTCCTGCTACCCTTTATCGATCAAATGTTAGACAGATTAGCGGGACATGAGTATTACTATTTATTGGATGGATACTCGGGCTATAACTAGATCGCCATCGCTCCTGAGGATCAAGAAAAGACAACATTTACATGCCCTTACGGCATATTTTCATTCAGGAGGATGTTATTCGGGTTATGCAATGCACCTGCAACTTACCAACGGTGTATGATGGCCATTTTTTCAGATAAGGTGGAGAAAAATGTTGAAGTCTTCATGGACAATTTTTTCGGTTTATGGAGACAACTTTGATACTTGCCTAGGGAATCTGGTCATGGTATTGCAGCTATGTACGGATACAAACCTCATACTCAATTGGGAAAAATGCCACTTCATGGTTAAAGAAGGCATAATTTTTGGCCATAAGGTGTCGGCTCATGGATTGGAGGTGGACAAAGCAAAGCTGGATACGATCGAGAAACTGCCTCCCCCGAGCTCAGTTAAGGGTATTAGAAGTTTTCTGGGGCATGTTGGGTTCTACAGGAGGTTCATAAAAGACTTCTCTAAGATTGCAAAACCTTTATGCAGCCTTTTAGAGAAGGATACTACTTTCAGTTTTACTGCGGAGTGCAAGTCAGCGTTTGAATTATTGAAGAAGAAATTAACTACAGCCCCCGTGATAGTCGCACCGGACTGGAATATGTCATTCGAGCTTATGTGTGATGCGAGCGACTATGCGGTTGGGGCTGTTTTGGGACAAAGACGAGACAAGGTGTTTCACGCCATATACTACGCAAGCAAAACACTCACAGAGACTCAAATGAATTATACTACCACGGAAAAGGAATTACTTGTAGTGGTGTACGCGTTTGACAAATTTCGGGCATACTTGATCGAGTCTAAGGTGATAGTCTACACGGACCATTCGACGATTTGGTACCTAATAGCAAAAAAAGATGCTAAGCCACACCTTATTCGATGGATTCTCCTACTTTAAGAGTTTGACTTAGAAATTAAAGATAGAAAGGGGACGGAGAATCAAGTTGCCGACCATTTATCAAGGCTGGAAAATCCGGCGAAAAAGGATGAAGATAGATACGCAATCAACGAGTTATTCCTGGATGAGCAACTATTTGGGTTAAATGCAGAATTTCCTTGGTATGCAGACTTCGCAAATTATATGGAGAGCAACATGCTTCCCCCTGATCTTATACGACAACAGAAAAAGAAGTTTCTTCATGACGTCAAGTGGTACATGTGGGATGAGCCTTATTTATTCAAATAGTGCGCCGACAAGATGATTAGAAGGTGTATCCCCTACAGTGAAGTGCACAACATACTGCTGGAATGCCACTCATCGGCATATGGGGGACATTATGGGAGTGAGTGCACCGCGTTAAAAGTGCTTCAAGCCGGGTTTTATTGGCCGACATTGTTCAAAGATGCCCAACAATTTGTGAAAACATGTGATAGATGCCAAAGGGTGGGAAACATCTCTAAACGGAATGAGATGTCCCTACAAACAATTCTTGAAGTGGAAATCTTTGATGTATGGGGCATCGATTTCATTGGGCCATTCCTTTCATCTTTGAGCAATCAGTATATTCTACTCGCGATGGATTACGTCTCGAAGTGGGTTGAAGCTGCAGCACTACCATCCAACGATGCCAAGGTGGTCCTCAAATTCCTACAGAAAAACATTTTCACGAGGTTTGGCACGCTAAGAGCAATAATTAGTGACGAAGGTAGTCACTTCTGCAATAAGTCTTTTATAGTTCTTTTGGATAAGTATGGGGTTAACCACAAGGTGGCTACAACGTATCACCCTTAAACAAATGGACAGGCTGAGGTATCAAATAGAGAAGTTAAGAATATATTGTAAAAAGTCATAAATCCGAGTCGGAAAGATTGGTCACTTCGGTTGGATGACGCATTATGGGCTTACCGGACTGCATACAAAACACCAATCGGGATGTCACCATATCAACTCCTGTACAGGAAAGCATGTCACTTACCGGTGGAGCTACAGCACAAGGCCTACTGGGCAATTCAAAAATTGAACTTTGATCAATCTGCTGTAGGAGAAAAGAGGCTACTCCAACTAAATGAGCTCGATGAATTCCGACTTCATGCATACGAGAACGCCAAGCTATACAAAGAAAAGGTCAAAAGATGGCACGACCAAAAAATTGTGCACCGAACATTCGAGCCTGGTCAATCAGTCCTCTTGTTCAACTCACGGCTGCAATTGTTCCCAGGAAAGCTTAAGTCGAGATGGTCGGGACCATTCACTATAAAACGAGTATTCCCTCATGGCGCCGTTGAACTCTACAGTCGTAATCCATTAGAGACGTTCAAGGTCAATGGTCAACGAATAAAGCATTACTGGGGTGGCGATTCAAACTGGGATGTCGTCAACATTACCCTCACCGATACACAGTAAAGCAGGGAGTAGTCAGGCTGAACGACTTAAAATCAAGCACTAATTGGGAGGCAACCCAATATTTCATTATTTTTCATAGTTTTATGTATAATTGTTAGAATGTAGCTTTTATTAAGAATTAGGTAGGTATTATAGAGTAAACATTTTGTTGAAACTCTCAATCATACTCCAAGTCATTAATAATCTAACATCTTGCATGTTTATGGTTGCAGGAGGAGTCAAAAGTGAGTAAGAGCAACAACGGGGAAGAAAAGAAGGAAAATAGGCTACTTTTAATCTGCACAATATGAAGTAAAAAATCTGAAGTCAGTGGGCATGCCCGCCGTGGCGGGGGTCCTAAATTTTGGGTACTAATTTCGGCAGTTACACACGCTGGTTCAGTTTTCTTCCCACTACACGCCCACGTCCCTTGCCGTCTTCCTCACCTAAACTACCCATGACAACTTCTACAAATCCCCACCCACGACTTAGTACATATCTTCATTATCTCACCCCATTATTAACTATAAACCCATTACCACCATTCGATTACTTCAAACCCTTCTCTCCACACACTATCTCTATATATATTCACACCCCCTCAACATAATTTCCTCACAACCTTGCACATACTGAGCACCCAGCCTCGAATTAGAGTTTCAATTGGGAGAATTAAGCTTGCATCTGCAAGTGAGTATCAATCCTACACAGTCTTCTTCTTCTCCTGCAATTCCTACCACAAGAGTTGACAAAGTTGGGGGAAGTAACTTCTAGGCACACCAAGTGTTTGCAAAATTATGTGAACCAAGTTTGAGGGAACGGTAGGGTGTTGACAGTGAGTTCAGACAGTCGGATTCGATGGCTTCACAACCGACATCCAAATGCCAAAGGGGAGAGAGTTCACGATCCACGCAACCGACACGAACCTATGATCGTCAAAAATTTGTGAGTCTTTGCCATGACCGTGTATGAGTACATACATGCTAACCAAAGCCCTTACGGCGGGCGAGGATTGGCCCCGAGGGAAATGATGGGGAGATGATGCCTCAAATCTATCAAAAGGGGTGGATCAAATTCACCGAAAATTTGGAACCCGCCGTTGTCAACACTGTCAAGGAGTTTTATGCAAACGCCGAAGACAAAGCCCCATTCAATGCGTTTGTGCGGGGTTACATGGTCCCGTTCAGTGCTGATGCCATTAATTCATATAATCAGTTGCGGGTGCCACGACAGTGTCAGTATGCACATTTGAGGGATTTTGACCCTGACTACGAGGAGATTATTACGAACATGACAAAGCCGGGAACATCTTGGATTAAAGATCGAAAGGGAGGTACAGTGTTCCATAGCAAGGACCATAGCCGGTATGGAAAAATATGGTACGCATTCTTATGTGATAAATTGCTTCCGTCCCAACACACTTCAGACATCACCAAAGAGAAGGCGTTGCTGTTGTACGCAATTGTGCAAGATTTCATTATTGACATCGGGGATATTATCAGTTTCTCTATCCGCCGGTGTTTACGTGGAAATTTTTTAGGCGGCTTGCCACACCCATCACTCATATGTGGGTTGTGTCGCAATGCAGGGGTGAGATGGTCCGACGATGAGCCTACACAAATGCCGCTCTCTTTGCTTGATTCTAGAATGATAGTGTGGTATTCTGTATGGGCAGGAGGCGATTCACATCCACGAGGTCTGGGCTTTATTTTTCCATCGGCATCAGAAGACGAAGTTGATGCAGAAGATACCTCGGAGGATGGGGATGAAGCTATAGGAGATCAAGGAACCGAGTAGCTACCGCAGACCGAGGCAATATCCAGTCCTCAGTTCCTTGAATTCCAAAATCAGATGACTGCACACAATAAGGCAGCACGTCGGGAAATGCGGTGATTAAAAATGCGACAAGATCACATGTTTGATGCTTGTAGACACTCGAAATTTTTTGTATTACTGTCACTAACATTGCAGGAGGACAGACTCGTCATTCAAGAGGGAACCCTGAAAGACAATCCATATCCATTCCGGATACTACCGGAAGTTCAGCATCAACCCCAGAACACACACTAGGAGTAACAATTCCAACCTCGGATATAACCCCTAGGCATGCAGATCTAATACCGGAACACACACCGGAGTAGACCGATTAATCTCGAAGATAACCCCGAGGTATCCAGTCTCAGTCCCAATCATGGGAACAACTACCAAGCTTGGTGATCACCCCAAGGAATGCAGTTTCGGCGATAACCTCGAAAATGCTTGTTTCAAATGCAACTAGCTTCAATCTCGGCTCTCACAACGAGATACTCCGTACCAACCCGGAGATAACACCGGGAGGACATGCACACCTCAGAGATGACACTGAGGACCTTCAACAATTACAGCAGTCCAATCTCAGCGAAGCCCTGAGCAACGTCTGCTTTATCAGCCCATACCTGCGATAACACCGGTGAGGGGCAACATCATCATCTCGCCAACGCGATGCCATGCCATGTCGTCTTAACATTTCATACACACATCTCTACACAACGATGTCCAACAAGAATCAAGGAGAACCAATCCCGAGTGACTATTATGTTGGGTAACGGATAGAATTTGAAGCTTGAAGACCGAAGGGCATCGTCCCATCTTCAATGACTTTGTACAAACTCTAATCCCATGCCATTGTACAACTCTCGACAACGGCGGTTTGAAATAGGTCCTGTATACCTCAATCGGATGCCCGGATTGCACTTTTGAAAGTTTGAGCGGACATTACAGTGCCTGAGTGCACGTACTACGAGACGACCCAACCCGAAAAACACGAGGCAACCCGGGTTGCCTCTAGTACACCTACGGCTCCACCCTCTATAAATAGAGGGCTTGGTGTGGCCATTTCGCAAGAAAAAATGGCGAGGAAGCCCTGCCCAATTTGCTTTGTACTCACCCCACACGGAGTACTTTCTCATTTTAAACACATGTGAGCTCATATATAGCTACTTTTGTACCAACAAAAGCCAGTGTTTACCCACTTTAAAGATATAGAAGTCTTCTTTGGCAGTCTTCTATAAGCCTTCTCACACACTTTAAAGCCTTTCTCTTTATCTTTGTACACACCCTTCTTCACGTTGAGAGTCGTGTTGCGTGCGTTTGCCCGGACTTCGGTCCATGGTTTTATTTCAATTTGTATATTCATATATATATATATATATATATATATATATTTATATATATGGACTAACATTATCGAGTTATGTCTCGATTGAGCCTAAACTTTAGTGCAGAGCGTTTATTTGCTTATATATATATATATATATATATATATATATATATATATATAAACTATGTGTTGAACTTTTTCGATGAGCCTAGGCTTGATGCAGGTGTTTATTGCTTTAATATATATATATATATATATATATATATATATATTTATATATATTAACTATGTGTCGAATTTGTTCGATGAGCCTTACATCCTGAGGCGTTTACTTGCTTATATATATATATATATATATATATATATATATATATATATATATCGTCCACCTAGAGTTTACTTACGTGGTGGTTGATCGCTTTATAGCTTTCTTTACGTTTAAATCTGCTCTTTTGAGTTCACTTACGTGGCGATTGATTACGATTCTGACTTTATTTACGTTTAAGTCACTTTCGAGGAGTTTCCTCCGTAGCGATTTATAGCTTTTTACGACTTTATTTACATTTTTGATCCCCATGGAGGTGCTTCAGTGGTTGGTGATCATGTACGTATATATATATATATTTGACTTTTATATATATACCTTCCATCGCTTTCATATAAATTATGGTATCATGTGCACCTAGGAATCATGTGATCACAGATTCAACCTACTGGATCTAGATTTTCAGCTGTAAGCAGCTTGTAAATTATTCTGCGATGTCTGAATTTCCTCAGATGGTTTCCATACCTACGAGGAAGTCGACATTATTTTGTACATTATTTTCGTACGGATGCCTCGCATCTGTAAAATAAAATCAATCAAGCCGAACACTTAATAAAATGGGAGTGTAAAAGGTCTCAATTACTATTGAGCATCAGTATTTGAAAAACCTTTTTTATAAAACCTCATTGCTATATCTTGTTAAAACTAAATTTTTACATAAATTCAAACCCTGTGTATATAGGTACGAATGAGGCCTCGCACTACTTCCAAATAATAAAGACATCATTGACCCACACACACACATTCAGATTATAGTTTCTTGAAAAGAGGTAGTCACCATGGTAACACGGATGTCGGGGGGTGCCTAACACCTTCCCTCCGCATAACCAAGTCCCCGGACCCTAATGAATCTCGATTTCACCGAATTGGTTTAGCGTTGTCACATCATCGGGTCAATGTGCAAACCTTTTCTCGGTTGTGTTGGTACAACCATTTAAAAACCAATGGCGACTCTTAACAAATCCATCGTCAACATTATACATGTCGGACCTTTTTCACTTGTTTTTTCAAACAAATCTCACCTAAAATGAGAACACCAAAGAACAAGTAACGGAAAAGGACATCTAAAAATCCCGACGTCGATGTTAGGTTTATAATATTCTTGAACGCAATCAAATTGCAAAAATTAAGCGGAAGCGTGTAAAATCAGAGTTTAAAAAAATTTACAAACCATATACCCGGATCACCCTTTATGCATAATTATTAATTAAACGAAAAGATAAAGAATAAATCATACCCTTGAAGATCGAGCTTCCTCAGGTACAAGTTCACCTCCAAATCCTTTCGCGTTCAATCTTGAATCCACCGGGTTTGGTTCCTTCCTTTGATCAACGTTAGCCACCCAAATGTTTGGCCTCTAGAGGTGATCCACCAAGGAAAAAGAAAATTCAAGAAGAAGGGGTATTGGCTCAAACCCTAGTTTTTCCTATCTCTATAGAAAAAGGGCGTACTCTCCAACAAATTGGAATTATGTCGTATGTTGAAAAAGTCAACAACCCCCACCACCCATAATAAGACTCCTCTTATTTATAGATGTGGGCAACCCACCTTAACAATTAAGGAATTAGGTTTTATTTAATTAATTAAATTCTTTTAATTAATTAAGCTCCCTAATCTTATTAGGGATAATTAATTAAACTCCTTTAACTAATTTTCCTTCCTAATCCAATTAGGAATAAATGAGAGTACTTATATTAAATTAATTTCTAAACTCTTTTAGAAATTAAAATAATAATAATAATTGTAATAATATTAATAAGACTCCTCTTATTAATTTATATTTAATATTTTAAAATATTAAATAATAAATATTAAGCTATTTAATTTATTCTATCACCATAGATTAAATTAAATATACATAACATATTATTACGATTATGCCATTTACTTCTTAAATAATTATTCTTCCTTTTATGGTGTGACCCTTTAGGTTCTCCATATTAAACCTATTGTGAATAAATCAATTAGAATAATTCTAATCTTATTTAAATAAATAAATTAAACAATTAATTTATTTAAATAAATAATATTTATTCTACTGATAGGGATAAGCCTCCCTAGCGATCAACGACTTTCCGGATAATATAGATTTCAACATTAATCAAAAAAGAACCTTTGAGTAAATAGTTACCATACAATTCAATCCTTCCACCATACAATGTCCCAATTAAATATAAGACATGGAATTACCACAAGTCTTATTTTATTTAATTATATGTATTTCGATCCTTAAATGCACAACTCCAAATAATGCAAATTAGAAACTCCTTTCTAATTTCATTACGCCTTAACCAAGGACTACTTGGGTTGTCATTTATCGAATCACATAGGACATTTCTCTTCTTTTATTAGAAGTGGTAGATTCTTTATTGATCATACATTATCTCCATGTACAACTTATTATACCCAAGCATACCCTTGGATATACCCTAAGGGTCTTAAGGAATAAGTCAAAGTATAACTCATCATACACAAGATACTATGATGATCTCAAGTCCAAGGATCACTTGTCTTACTATCACTACAGAAATTCCTATTGACAGCAAGTAAAACTCCATTAGGTATTCCTTAGCGAGCCACGTTCAGTGAACTTATTCTCTAATAAGCACCTACATACTTGCTTTAGTGTCTCCACACAAATGATCATGAGATCAATCATCCTCATCCAATGAGCAAGCAACGTATGTACCAATCTATCCGGATTCACTAATCCCCAATTTAGTAATCCAATGATTGGGAACTATTTTAGTTTTAAGCTTTCTAAGAATTTAGATCTCATTAAAATGATCATCATCATTATTCTAAAAGCATTGCTTAAAACTATGGGTTTATCACATATTATAAAACAGCATCATGTAGATAATTAAAAGCCTTTAATAAATTAATACTTTTTATTAATAAATGAATAAGATTGTTACAAAGTATATGCTTTATCATCAAACATGATTGGCTTGTGTGCATACTACTTTCAATCTCCCACTTGCACTAAAGCCAATCGTCATGGTATCTAATACTCTTCTTCTCTAAGTGACGATTATCCTGCTGTTGGATAAGCTTTAGTTAATGGATATGTAATGTTGTTCATGAGAGTCCACTATCTCTATAGTGATTTCCCATCTTTCAATGATTCTAATAATCAAATGAAAGTGCCACAACACATGTTTAGATCCAAGATGAGACTTAGGAACTATTCCTAGTTCTGTAATGAACTTTTAATCCAAACAATCAACTTGCAGCTTCATCTATAGCTATATACTTTGTCTTTATCACTAAACCAAAGAACTCTTTCTTTGTTTGGAACCTTTCAATTCAACGCACTGCTTTATTCAAGATAACGCTTTACCTTAAAGTGGATTTTCATCATTTTGGTATGTCCGAAAAAACTTGAGTCATTAAGCCCTCTAGTTTTAATTTAGACCCACCATGAATATGATCACATCCTTAGTGCCATTAAGCACTTTAAGATGTTTTCAACGACTCATAGTGAACTTCTCCATAATATGGTGATCAACATCGTGTCTCGTACATTTCATTGCATACATGATTGTCACTCATGCGACCTCTCTTTTCGTGAGTCATGTGGGGACTATTAAGAGAGATACACTCCATAGCTCATCGACATGAGACATCTCTTGAGTTTGCCATGCTAAACGACTTTAGCATCAAATGAATATATGTTCCTTGGGTTAAGTCGAGCATCCTCTTGTATCTATCTATATAGATTTTATCCCAATTAAGATACTCTTCCCAAACCATTCATGGAGGAATGTTTAGACAACTTTATTTTTCCTCGATTGTAGCATTGATAAGTTATTCCTCATCCGTAGTATATCAACATATAATACTAGAAATGTCACGGCGCTCCCCACTTTGTCCCTTTTGTACACTAGAACTCTTACCTCATCGTATGTAATCGGGATCATCATCGCCATGATGTGTACCTCATCATCATCATCTATGATGAATCCATACCTCCTAGGTATCTTTGGTACTATTCGGTTTATGATTCGGTTGTGTACAATAGGTCCATCTACAGTTCCTCTTATTTGACTTATAGTGTTTTTGTGGTTCTTGAACTCTTCAAGATCTATTATCCTCCCACTAGCCCCTTCAATGATAAACACCTTTATCTTTAGAAGGCGTGTGTTTCGTAAATAAACACCTTTTGCTAAGTAGAATTATAGAACATATACCCTAAACTTACTTTAGGATGTCCCACAAATCAGACATGTCAAATCTTGTCCCAAGCTTATCCTTTGAAACCTTTTCACATAAGTTGGACAACCCCTTATCTTAACATACTTAAGATTAGAATCCTCCCATCCATAACTTTTATGGAGTCTTGGGGCAGGATTTTGAGGTTACCTTTTCGTAGATATGCAGCCATTTCTAGGACATGATCCTAGAAGGATACTGGAATGTCGGTAAAATCATTATGGACCGTACCATGTCCAACAAGGTATGATTTTTCCTTTCAGATACATCAATCAATTATTGCGTATCTGGAGGCGTCCATTGTGAGAAAACCATTTGAGATGATCTAAAAACATATTGCACAAATATTTATTCCTTGATCTAATCAATGAATCTTAATACTTTGCCAATTTGTTTCACTTCTGAATTCTTTGAACCTTTCAAATAATTCACACTTGTATTTCAACAAATACATACATTCAACTCTTTGAATGATCATCTCTTTTTCTTATACTAGTTTGTTCAATTTACAAAATAATTTTTCACGTAAGTCAAGTATACAAAATTTATTAAGTAATATTCCAGTTCTATACAAAACATTATTATTATAAATAGAACAACAATTGTTCTTAATTATAATACCAAAGATTTCATTGTCCAACAATAAAATGGAAATAATATTTTTAACAAGAACTGGAATACAATAACAACTTATTGACTTAATAGATTTGCCCGTAGGCATTGCTAAACTATAAGTTTCTATGGCTAATATGTCGTGACCTTTTGTTACATTTCCCATTAGGGATTACTTATACTTGTTTAGCTTTCTACTGCTTTGGTCCCTTCATAAATCTATATTTATGATAACCAAAGTCGGTATCCAATACCCAAGTAGAACCTTGACTTAAAGAAAAAAAAATTTATTTCAATCATGAACAAAATCGTATTATGTACCAAACTTCACTAAGCTTCTTTGGTTAGTCTCTGCAAGATACTTCTCGCAGTTTCTTTCCAGTGTCCAGGCTCATTGCAGTGGAAGCAAACTCCTTTGCTATCCATATCAGTTTTGTTCTTATTATCCTTTGTTTATGCCTTTCTATTTACCTTCTTTGAATCGTTCTTCTTTTCAGAAGATCCTTTGGCCCCTACCAGTAAGACTTGATCTTTCTTGGTTGGAAAGTGACTCTCAACATTTTTCAATATGTTAAACAAATCAGCGAGGCTGATATCTAGCTTGTTCATATGAAAAATTCACAAATATTGTGAAAGGAGTTCGGGAGTGAGTGCAAGATCAAATCTTGGCTGAACTCTCCATCCATGACAAAACTCGTTGTCCTAATTGATCAATCAAATTGATAATGTTAAGGACTTTTATCTGTACTGTAGTGTCATCGGTCATTCTAGATCGGAAGAGCTCCTTAGATATCTGATATCTATCAGTCCTACTTTCCTCACCATCAACTACTTGATGTGCAGGAATATAGTAGAAGCATCCATAGTTTCATCTTGTGGCAAGCTCGTTACACATAGATCTTGAGCATGATGCATTGAGCCAATCATGCATCATCTTGCCACTTTCTAAAAGTAGCAATGTCTTCCTCGGAGGCATTATGCTGCAACCATTCATTGCAGGATAGGCGTATTAAGGACATAAGATAGCTTTTCAATACATGAGAACTATTCTCAAATTCCTTAACCAATCCGCTTAATTGATGCAGTTAATTTAGCATCTAATATGCTTCGCAGATGATAGTAATTTTAGACATTGTAAAATTACAGCAAATGAATTTTTAATTAACAACATTTTAACATACATTCTTTTATTAATTACCAAAATAATTTAGGTCTTGTTTTAAATTGGTATCTCCCACTATTTTCTTCAAACTCATTACCCTCACTTATATAGTTCGGCAAAATCTAATTAAAGATTTGCTAGTGAGAATAAGGATCCCATTTCAAATGTATATAGCCTTGTGGTGACACAACAAACTATATATAAATAAATAGGTAGACAACTTTTGTCAATTGCATCAACTATGCAACTCCTTGTATTTTGCCTCTTAGATTATTTTGATCAAGTGGTGGCACATCCGAATCAAAATTATCCAAGTTAAGTCCAACCTAGCACTCCATATATTCAAAAAAAAAAATATCATCCTTGTGGTGACACAACAAAATAATATTGTTCAATTTTCTTTATAAGCATCAAATGTGATAAATTAACATCTTAAATACTTAATACTTGCCTTGTGGTGATACAACAAACTCATATTAAATATTTAATACTCTATTAATTTTATCATGCTAGAAGGCGACGTTCGATATTCCAAATATCTTTGAACGCTTAGGACTTAATATAAAAATTGAGGGTTTGTTATTAATTTGTCTCATCTTGTTTAGCGCATGCATATATATATATATAAAATACGCGTCATATTAATGAACATGCGAAGCATGTTTGCATAATATATAATATATATAGTATAAGCATGCACATATAGAATACTATATTCTACCTGGATTGATTATGGACTTTTATTCTAGTTTGGTTCACTAGAGCCATCAAGTGAACCAAAAGGTCAAACCCTAGGGGTGCAAGAAATAATATTTAAATATAACTATTACATTTAAATCCGGGCTCCATTACAAACGGGTCTTCAAGCGCTCCTTGCTCCTTGATCTCCAATTTTTCAAAAAATTAATTCTAACTATTCTTATTACATAACTATTTTAAAAAAAAATAGAAACATTGATCGTGATCGAGGGAAGTACATAGGAGAGAGATAGAATTTACATTAAGAAAAATTAGAGAAGAAGCGAGTCTGCAGAGACCCATTTAATAAAACCCATACATTCATGCATCCAACTAAAATAAAATCCAATCATATTGGTCAATAGTCCATAATCAATCCCATTTATTATCATACACATCATCATATGCATCAATAAATAACATTCATCTTATGAATAATAAACATTTAATATATATATTGATATCATTTAATGGGCAAATTTAGTTAGTATAAAATCTAATTTTGAATCAAAATAAACTCCTTTATTTTAATCCAAATTTAAATCAAAATAAAACTATTTTATTTTAATTTATCCAATTTTGAATAAAATAAACTATTTTATTTTAATCAAAATCTTTAATCAAAATAAACTCTTTTATTTTAATTAATTATGGAATCCAATTCCATGTAAAAAAAAAATAACTCCTTTATTAAAGGAAACACGGATTCTCTTTTTCCTATTCATAAATAAACTCCTTTATTTTGAATAATATGAAATCTTATTTCATATCTAAATAAACTCCTTTATTTAAGGAAATTAGGATTCTCTTTCTTATTCACAAATAAACTCTTTTATTTTAAATAATATAAAATCTTATTTCATATCTAAATAAACTCCTTTATTTAAGGAAAAATAGAATCCAATTTCAACTCCAATTAGTTATCATGGAATCCAATTCCAACTCTAATTAGTTAGCATGAAATTTAATTTTAAAATTAAAATAAACTTTATATTTTAATATTAAAATAAACTTTTTATTTTAAAATTAAAATAAACATTTATTTTAATTATAAAATTATTACTAATATATATATATATATATATATATATATATATATATATATATATATATATATATAAAATATAAGTATTACTAATTTATATATATATATATATATAAAGTATTTATTCTAGAATCATATTACCTTTCTAATATAAAGGAATCCACATACACCATAGTTGGGAAAGTAAAAGTCGACACCATCAAATCTCAACTCAAACTCGCTGTATGCTTTTTTTTTTTTTTTTTTTTTTTATGTGTTCCGTGATTTCTCTTGTTAAAACAAATGCATGCCTTGAACTTAGTTAACAGGAGAATCAAGTTTTACAAAAATCATCATGATTACCGAATCATGAATGAAAAGTATAGTAGAATAAAAATAAAAATAAACTGCTTTAAAAAAGCTTTTGGATTTTTTTTTAATAAATTTTATACAATAAAATAATGCCCAATTAAATTGTTTAAAACACATATCAATATACATATCAAATTAAAACAATTAATAATTTGCATAAAGGTTTGGCTCGATGCCACCGTTAGGTTTGTAATATTCTTGAACGCTTGATCAAATTGCAAAAAATTAAGCGGGCGTGTAAAATCGAGTTTAAAAAATTTACAAACCATATACCCGGATCACCCTTTATGCATAATTATTAATTAAACGAAAAAGATAAAGAATAAATCATACCCTAAGATCGAGCTTCCTCGTAAAAGTTCACCTCCAAATCCTTTTCGTTCAATCTTGAATCCACCGGTTTTGGTTCCTTCCTTTGATCAACGTTAGCCACCCAAATATTTGGCCTCTGAGGGTGATCCACCAAGGAAGAAGAAAATTCAAAGAAGAAGGGTATTGGCTCAAACCCTAGTTTTTCCTATCTCTATAGAAAAAGGGCGTACTCTCAACAAATTGGAATTATGTCGTATGTTGAAAAAAGTCAACAACCCCACCACCCATAATAAGACTCTCTTATTTATAGATGTGGGCAACCCACCTTAACAATTAAGGAATTAGGTTTTATTTAATTAATTAAATTTTTTAATTAATTAAGCTCCTAATCTTATTAGGGATAATTAATTAAACTCCTTTAACTAATTTTCCTTCCTAATCCAATTAGGAATAAATGAGAGTACTTATATTAAATTAATTTCTAAACTCTTTTAGAAATTAAAATAATAATAATAATTGTAATAATATTAATAAGACTCATCTTATTAATTTATATTTAATATTTTAAAAATATTAAATAATAATATTAAGCTATTTAATTTATTCTATCACCATAGATTAAATTAAATATACATAACATATTATTACGATTATGCCATTTACTTCTTAAATAATTATTCTTCCTTTTATGGTGCTGCGACCCTTTAGCTTCTCCATATTAAACCTATTGTGAATAAATCAATTAGAACAATTCTAATCTTATTTAAATAAATAAATTAAACAATTAATTTATTTAAATAAATAATATTTATTCTCTGATAGGGATAAGCCTCCCTAGCGATCAACGACTTTCCGGATAATATAGATTTCAACATTAATCATAAAAGAACCTTTGAGTAAATAGTTACCATACAATTCAATCCTTCCACCATACAATGTCCCAATTAAATATAAGACATGGAATTACCACAAGTCTTATTTTATTTAATTATATGTATTTCGATCCTTAAATGCATGACTCCAAATAATGCAAATTAGAAACTCCTTTCTAATTTCATTACGCCTTGCCAAGGACTCTTTGGGTTGTCATTTATCGAATCACATAGGACATTTCTCTTCTTTTATTAGAAGTGGTAGATTCTTTATTGATCATACATTATCTCCATGTACAACTTATTATACCCAAGCATACCCTTTGATATACCCTAAGGGTCTTAAGGAATAAGTCAAAGTATAACTCATCATACACAAGATAATATGATGATCTCAAGTCCAAGGATCACTTGTACTACTATCACTACTGAAATTCTATTGACAGCAAGTAAAACTCCATTAGGTATTCCTTAGCAAGCCACGCTCAATGAACTTATTCTCTAATAAACACCTACATACTTGCTTTAGTGTCTCCACACAAATGATCATGAGATCAATCATCCTCATCCAATGAGCAAGCAACGTATGTACCAATCTATCCGGATTCACTAATCCCCAATTTAGTAATCCAATGATTGGGAACTATTTTAGTTTTAAGCTTTCTAAGAATTTAGATCTCATTAAAATGATCATCATCATTATTCTAAAAGCATTGCTTAAAACTATGGGTTTATCACATATTATAAAACAGCATCATGTAGATAATTAAAAGCCTTTAATAAATTAATACTTTTTATTAATAAATGAATAAGATTGTTACAAAGTATATGCTTTATCATCAAACATGATTGGCTTGTGTGCATACTACTTTCAGTCGATAGGTGGCGACTCTACTAGGGACTCTACTAAGAGGACTTAAGACGCTTTTACAATCTTTTCAAAACTGTTATCTGCTTGTGTGTGGATGTTGCATTTACATTTATGATGAATGTGTACGAATGCATTTTCTTATTGCACTTAGTGCCTCGCACCATATCTGCTTGTGATATTAGTGCTTCACACATGTCATCATTTTCATATGGTGAGACGCAATGTATGTGAATGTATGTTGTGTGGTCCCTCCACCAGGAGGCTATCCCGTCAGTGTTTGATTACTGGACTCGTGGGAAGACTGATTCCCCGAGGCTCAGGAAAGGCACCACCCAAATTCGGTCCAGTTGAAAGACCGGATTAATTTCCCGTTGAGTAAATTACGATGATTTGGGAACCTTTATGCCAAAAAATCGCGAGAGTAACCTAAGATAGGTTAGCCTCTGATAAACCCAAAACGGAGGAAAGTCTCTTCATGCTCTCTCATTTCAATTACTTATAAATACAATTACTTGTAATTTCATTCCATATCTATCTCCATGTAATGAGAAATATGAAGAAATGTGTACACATACATATTTTAATTAAAATGCTACAAACAGATTACATCCGTTTTGCAGGATAAAATTCCTAAAATGGGCACATCACATATCATGTTATTACACACATTCCCTAAAGACTAAACTATGCAAGTCTTTCACAGGGAACCAATCGGACCTACTACCCGGTCAAAATCCAAAAAGGCTATAGGCCTACAGTCAATCATGTCGTCATTCGACCAGACTAAACTTAATCCAGTTTCTTGCAAAGAATTCGATGGATTAAGCAAACAAATTACAGATTTGGCTGTTCTACTCAAAGAACTACACCATTCTACTCAAGGTCCAAAAATACACGTGCATGCTCAGTCCTCCACACAAGGGGAACCCACGTCATTACAATACCTGAACTGCAGTTGGATATGACCAACAAAACTCAGGATGCTGCCCATCCCACTGGAGATCCAGACACTGGTGACATAAAAAAGAAAGTCCTCTAAATGGAAGAGACCCTTCGTGCTATCAAAGGAATTGGAACACACGGGAGTGTTTCATATGTTGATCTTTGCATTTTCCCTGGTGTTCATTATCCAGAAAAGTTTAAAACTCCTGACTTCAAAAAATATAACGGGTTAGGAGATCCTTACACACATTTAAAGGTGTTTATTGGAGAACTTGGATCTTATGCAGAGGACGAAAAGCTTAGAATGCATTTGTTCCAGAAAAGTCTAATTGGAGAAGCCCGTTCGTGGTACACAAGATTAGACAACTCAAAGATCCATAGCTGGGAAGAGCTAGCACATGCTTTCCTCACTCAATACAACTTTCAATCTCAGATGGCTCCTGATCGGTATCAAATTACCAAGATCAAGAAACAGTCTAATGAGTCGTTCAGAGAGTATGCTCAAAGGTGGAGACGCCTGGCTGCCCAAGTTAGTCTTTCCATAACAGAGTCAGAGATGGTCATGACTTTCATAGACATACAAGAAGCTCCTTTCTATGAAAGAGTTTTACCCGGCAACGATAAACCATTTTTTGAAATGGTCAAACATGGGGAGATGGCTGAGATGGGTTTGAAGTCCGGAAAGATTCAAGACCTAGCTACCCTCAAAGCTGTTGCTGATCACATCCAATCCAAAAATTATGGAAACAACCCCTGAGGTCTATAAAAGAAAGAGGAGATGTTTCCACGATACTACGGTGGTCAAAAAAAAGCAATCGAACATGCCTATTCAAAGGAGAAACTACACTCCTTTTCAAGCACAGTCTGCGAACCCTCCAATACCAAAAGGTGGAGAAGTCAAACGCCCTCGAGTGTTCACACCCTTAGGGGACACCCTCGAGAACATTCTCAATCTTCTGACAACACAGAAGAAAATTACGCATCTTCTTCCACCAGCCAGCGCTAATGTACGAGGTTTCAATGCTGCTCGAAAATGTGCTTATCATGCCGGGGCACCTAGACATGATACTCAAGATTGTTGGGCCTTAAAACACAAGATCCAAGACCTGATAGACAACGGTGAAATCGTGGTCACCAAACCAGATCAACCTCACGTTCAACACAACCCTCTTCCTCAACACAAAGAAGAAGAGGTCAACATGATCAATTGGAGCAATGGACAGAATTCCAATTTTAACTGTGAATCCTCCCAGACCCTCAAAGACTTTTTTGACAAATGGGATTATGCCAAGTTTTAGTTCACAATGGAATGAAAAATTAAAGCTCTATGGAAGAAAATTAAACAATTGGCAGAATTGGTGACTTATCAGCATTAAGTGACTCGTCAATTAATCAGCCAGGAGCATGCCAGTCTCCTACCTCTTGTCATGAATATTCCCTTGTTACTTTCAGAAAATGAAATGCTGGAAGACAAAGTGACAAAGAGAGCAAATGCCAAAGCCCGTCAGGATTTCGCCAACAAAAGGAAATTCACCTCTTTAGGCCAACCTATGGAGGAAATCCTTCAGATGTTAATCAATGAAGGAAGGATCAGTTCCCTTCTACCTCCAATCAACCTCCGCTTCGAGACGATGACAACTCGATGGAGTATGTCAATATCACTCCCATTCTCATGATCACAAAGACGGAGAAGAATCTTTGGGCACTCCACCACCTTATCCAAAATCTAATTAACAGTGGTGTCCTGCACCTAGCGGACGATGATACTTTGTTACATGCAAGTGAGAATACAGGTCCTACTAAGTGGAAGAGTGTGGTAGTAGTCATATCCACTGAAACTGATGGGGCTAACAAATTACTCACAATGCCAATAATTCAACTCAAGGGAAGCAACAATCCTTTGAAAGTGGCCGCTCCCGAGCCAATCAACTTGCCGTGCAGAGCACAATATCCTATTGTTAGCTTGTGCAAGGTTCCATGGAATTATGGAGAAGGTGAAGGATCCACCTCACATACAATTGCTATAGTGTCGAAGGAAAATAAATTGTATTTCCCCAACGGGTGATGAAGCCTACCATCAAATCAAAGGGAAAAATACCCATGGAGAAGATTAAAAAATTCCTCCGCACTATGGGTCATAACAAAGCCAAGGTGGTTTTAAGCTTAAAAGAAGCTCCACAACAAATATCAATTTTGGACTTGGTCCTAACTTCCGAGGATCACCGGAAGATCTCGTTGAAGGTTTTAGAAGAAGCCTATCTACCAACATCAGTTGATACGGAAAAATTTCAACATCTGGTTAATCACATTTTCAACAACAATGTGATATCCTTCATTGATGATGACATACCGCCCGAAGGGATCGGTCATTGCAAACCGTTGCACATTGCGGTCTTGTCCTCCGGATACATGCTAGCTGGAGTCTTGATAAATGGAGGTTCATCTCTGAATATCTGTCCATACGCTACTTTGGTTAAGATGAATATCAATCCCAACAGACTCCGAAGTAGCCATACCATCATCAAAGCTTTTGATGGAGCACGTCGAAATTCGGTCGGAGTAATTAAACTGCCAATCGAAATTGGTCCCCATACATTCTGCGTATCTTTCCATGTACTCAAGATAGATTCAGGATATAACCTGCTCTTGGGATGACCATGGATCCATATGGCTGGGGCAGTCCCCTCCACTCTTTATCAACAGTTGAAATACATTATCAACAATAGCCTAGTCACGGTCAACGCTGAACTAGAGTGTCCTCAACACGGGGACATGCCATTCATCAATGCCAATGCAGATGTTGAACTGGTCAATTTTTATGCCTCGGAAATAAGCAGTACCTAATACCATGCTATTGGAATGACATTACCCGAACCCAAGATTTCTGCCGAGGTAATGTCGGCTACTCAAGAAATGATGTCATTGGGTCATAAACCGGGACAAGGGCTGGGTAAAGATTTCCAGGGTATCAAGTACCCAATTTGATTAACCAAGCAAATTGGAACAGCTGGACTAGGCTATTCTGCTAGTTCTAGTCATAGGAATCCTCATAAGCATCAGCAGATTCCTTCAGTTTTAACCATGCGGCGTTTATCTTCGCCTTCAAACTCTGAGTCCGCACAACCTCCTGTAAAGGTGCCGGCCAATGTAATGCCTATGTTATTTCCCAAGCCGGTACCGGTAAAGGAGAAAGAAGTCTTTTTTCCAAATCCCGCAATGGAAGAGGAGGAACGAAGAATCAAGCAAGACGTCATCCGAATGATGTCAGGCATACGCATCATCGTTCATAATGAACATACCAACAGATACACCCCAGACGATGATTGCCCAAACATAATGGCCATCATTCGGGACAGGGAGGATGATGACAATCCCTCCATCACTGCAGTCCACCCGGACCTTGCCCTTGCTAATTGTAACAACACTCCTTGCATTGGTCATCAAGGGTAAAGCGGCGAAAATTCTTTACGCCTCAGAGATATAATAACCGCTTACTTTTACATGCATATTAGCGGCTTTATTTTGTCAGTATATGCTAACACTGTGTATGATCAAAACATTTCATATATACTAAGTGAAAGCATATTTTGTTTCAGGACCTTGAATTTAGATGTGCCTGTACTTGTTGATACGGTGCCTCTTCTCCACAAGGATTGTACCTTTGATGTAGAGATGAATTCAGCCTTGATGGATATACAGGATGACATTGAGGTACCTCTAGAAATTTAAGAATGGGTCAAAGACAAACCTAAACCCAACCTTGACCAAACCACTTCTTTCAATCTCGGAACCTTAGAAAGCCCTAAGTTAATCCAGATTGGTTCAGACCTTACCCCAAACCAACGGAATGACATGGTTACATTATTAACCCAATTCCAGGATGTGTTTGCATGGTCTCATGAAGACATGGTGGGTTTTTCCACTGACATTGTCCTTCATCGCCTTCCCATCAAAGAGGGATTTAAGCCAGTCAAGCAAAAGCTCAGGCGATTGAAACCTGAGTGGAGTTTAAAGGTGAAAGAAGAAATTGTGAAACAATTTCATGCTGGCATCATCATGGTGTCTACATATCCTGAGTGGATATCCAACATTGTGCCCGTGCCTAAACTCGGAGGGAAGGTGCAAGTTTGCGTGGATTACCGGGACTTGAACAAAGCTTGCTTAAAAGTTAGCTTTCCCGTGCCATTTATCCACATTCTTATTGACAATCTTTGCGTGTCGATATGTAGTCCTTTCTTTGATTGCTTTATGAGATATCATCATATCATGGTTCTTTGAGGAAGATCGTGAGAAAACCGCTTTCATCACGCCTTGGGGAACCTTTTGCTATAGACGGTTATCATTCGGCCTCATCAATGCCAGAGCCACCTATCAACGAGCTATGATGGCTCTTTTCCACGACTTAATGCACAAAGAGATCGAGATCTATGTGGATGACATCATTGTCAAGTCCTGGAAGGAGGATGACCATCTAGACCATCTCAGAAAGTTGTTCAACAGGTTGCGTAAATACAACTTGAAGTTGAATCCAGCTAAATGTGCCTTTGGCGTTAAATCAGGCAAGTTGCTAGGATTTCTAGTTAGCCACAAAGGAATTGAGCTGGATCCTGCCAAAATCTAGGCCATCATGGAAATGCCCATTCCTCAGACAGAAAGGAAATGCGGGGATTTTTGGAAAGAATCGACTTCATTAGCAGGTTTATCTCTCAACTCACGGCAACCTGTGAGCCAATCTTCAAGCTGTTAAGGAAGAACTCCTCCATGAAATGGAATGATGAGTGTCAAAATGCCTTCCTCACAATCAAGAAATAAGTAGTCAAAACTCCCGTGTTGGTACCACCCATGGATGATGTTCCCCTGTTCATTTACATATCCATAAGTGACAATGCCATGGGCTGCATGCTGGGACAGAAGGACGATAGAGGCCAAGAACGAACTATCTATTACCTCAAAGAAAAGATTCAAAGAAGAAGAACACAAGTACACTCTGATTGAGAAGACTTGTTGTGCTTTAGCATGGGCTTCCATGAGGTTACAACATTACCTCCATGGTCACACAACCCATCTCATATCCCGCGTGGATCCTCTCAAATACGTGTTTAATAAAGCCATGTTAAATTATCGGCTATCCAGATGGCAGTTGATCCTATAACAATTTAACATTGTATATGTGACTCAAAAGTCCATCAAAGGTTAAGGAATTGCGGATCAACTGGCCGCCGCACCTTCAGGGGATTTCAAACCCTAGGAAACATATTTCCCCGATGAAGGAGTAATGACAGTTCAGCAACACCATCAGTACGATACGCGCCAATCATGGAAGATGTATTTTTATGGAGCTGTTAATCTGGAAGGTTTTGGAGCTGGAGCAGTTCTAGTATCTAGTATAGGGGAGTAGTATCCCGTCGCCGTCAAATTACAGTTTGTCAGCACCAACAACATAGCTGAGTATGAAGGCTGTCTCATGGGGCTAAAACTTGCCCGATCAATAGGCATCAGGCGGTTAATTGTCTTTGGAGATTCAGAGTTGGTAATCAGACAATCCATCGAAATCTATCAAACTAAGGAACTATATTTACTGCCCTACCATCGGAAAGTTCTACAGATGGTTGTGGAGTTCGAAGAAATCTCCTTTCTACACATTCCTTGTAATAGGAATGACTTTGTAGACGCATTAGCAACTTTGGCCTCTTTGATTCGCATATCAGACAAGGAACACTTGCCAATCGTCATAATTTCCCTGCACAAGGCCCCAACCTATGGGAATTACATTGGAGAAGTATCGGATGAGCTACCTCCCATCCAACATCATTGGTATCAGCATATCAAGGAATATCTACGAGAAGGATCTACACCCGCGGAAGCGAGTTCGACTGAGAAAAGGCGAATCCATCGACTTGCTATGAAATTCTACCTGAGTGGAGATGCGCTCTACAAAAGAGATGCGGGACTAGGTCTCCTCAGATGTTTAGACAAAGATCAAGCTGAAAGGCTTATGGATGAAATCCATGGTGGAGTCTGTGGCCCCCACATGAGTGGCCCTCTCCTTGTCAAGAAAGTCCTCAGGATAGGATATTATTGGCTATCTCTCATAGTTGACTGCAATGACCACGTGAGGAGATGCTATCAGTGCCAGATGCATGGGAATGCTATACACACACCTCCACAGGAACTCCACAATATGAGTTCACCTTGGCCCTTTTCAATGTGGGGAATGGACATTATCGGGCCCATTGAGCCCAAAGCCAGTAATGGACATCGATTTATCTTCACCATGATCGACTACTTCACCAAGTGGGCAGAGGCAGCCTCCTTCCCCAGGGTTACTAAAGAAGTCATCATTGCTTTCATGAGAAACAATGTCGTTTGTCGATATGGACAACCAAAGGTGATTGTGTCAGACAATGCTAAGAACCTCAACAACAAAATGATGGAGGAATTATGCAGTAAATTCCACATCAAACATCTTAACTCTGTCATATATCGTCCGAAGATGAATGGTGATGTTGAAGCGGCTAACAAAAATATCAAGAAGACTATGCAAAAGATGTCCGCCAACCACAAAGAATGGCCTGACCTATTGCCTCTTACTCTGTTAGCCTACAGAACCTCAATGCACACTTCCACTGGGGCAACCCCCTACGCATTAACCTATGGGATGGAAGCAGTTCTACCCATAGAAGTTAAAATGGAATCCCTCAGAGTGTTGACAGACGCTCTGCTGAATGAAGACCAATGGATACAAGATAGGTATCACCAATTGTCTCTTATAGACGAAAGGCAAATCGCGGCTATCTTCCATGGTCAGTTATATCAGCAAAGGATCGCCAGATCCTACAACAAAAAAGTCCGGCTACGGCAGTTTAAACAACATGACTTGGTTTTGAAGAAGATCATTGGCAACCAAGATCAATCTAAGGGAAAATTCGCTCCTAACTGGGAATGCCCATTTGTTGTCAAGGAAGTATTGACAGGAGGCGCTCTCAGATTGCAAGAAATGGACGGTGATGAATTTCCTTAACTCATCAATTTGGACGCCGTGAAATGGTACTATGTCTGAAGTGACCATCAAGCAAAAACCCTGGTGTTGGAACATCAGATCACCAGTCATTCCGGTTTTTTAACCCTTTACCAGAAACAACTCTTCTACACTTTGCCCCTCAGGAAAACATACTTTTCAAGCCATCAGCCTGGCTCCTCTGCGTTCCTACGACATAGGTCATCCCATTATGGATTGAACCTTTTGTGTTTGCAGTTTGGCTATCCATACATGGGATCAAACTTCTCCTACATGCAGTTTTTCCTCAACCTAGGATTAAACTTTCTCATCCCCGCAATCTGACCTGCACATGGGATCACACTTTTCAACTCGCCCTGAGGGGCGAACTACGTCGACCTGATCTCCTCTTCAATAGGAGTACGTAGGCAACCATTTCATATGGCCCAGTCGCAATAAAACAAAAACAACAAAAACATTTCCATCCTTTTCCTTACAAAAACAAAAACAACAAAAACATTCCTACACCATTTCTGCCATATACATCGTTGAACCTCTTACACCAGGTTCGAACTACGCAAACCTGATCTCCTCTTCAATAGGAATACGTAGGCAGCCATTCATGGTATGGTCTCACCCCTACCAAAACACAAACCCTTGTCAGTTGGTACTGGGATCAGACATCAATCCACTACATTTCATTGGCTTCAGACCAAAGGGATGGAATTACCTGAACTCCTCCCAAATAGGAGATTCAAATGACCATCTAAGTTGCAGGTCATACCTTGAAGAGCAACACCAATCCATAAGAGATGGAATTAACTAAACTTCTCCCAAATAGAAATCTGGCGACCATCATATTGTTGCAGTCAATCTCAAAGAGGAAAGCCACACTCCTCTCCACATTTTCATTCAGAAAACCAGTCCCAAGACACCAAAGATGGTAGGGATACATACAGATCGATGATCCATTCTAAACTGTCCAGAGGCAACTCAATGTCCATCCACCCAGGAGGAATTCAGAATACATCAAGATCACAAGCCCTGAAGCAATAGGCAAAATATCAAGAAATAGCAAAGCATATCTAAAAGGGAAGTGATCCAAAAATATATTTCCCTGTCATATATATAATGTTATTTGATATATACAATATAAACTGTACATGACAAAATGGCTAAGCTAGTCTGTGCAGGAAAATACAAGCTCATCTACAAGTCAGGGTATATGCGAGCTAACAAGCCCAACATGGCGTCCCTCTCAGAAGAAGGAGGCGAAGTTGTGGTCTCCTGTACGAGAATATCCACACGACCCAATAGATCTGCAGTCATCTGCATGGTGACCACATGCTCATCAATGTAAGCACTCATCTCTGCGATCATGCCAGTGGTAAGGGACCTCACTGCAATACTATCTGTGACGGCTACATCCCGGGCAGATATAACACTATCCCGCTCAACTATCACTGCATCTCTGACTGATCTGGTCTCATCCCACTCAATAACAGCGATATCTCTACGAGCTAATGCCTCGTCTCTTTCTAATAGATCTGCGTCTCTCCCATCAAGGGAAGTCCACATCAAAGATCGAGCATGATCTCTCTCGAAGGTCATCAGATGAAGACTCTGCTCAACGTCTTTGTCTTTGAGTCTTTGAATCACAATTATCTTGGTCTTTGGGAGAATCTAGAGGAAATGCTAGCAACCCAGCAGCGGGCTCCTCCTCGATGTGGGAATCGATGTCCTCTATGGGCTCTACATCATCTGACTCACTATCCGGTACTGTGGATACTACCGCAATCGATAAAATCTCTGTCTCCATCCATGCGGAATACTCTGCAGAACAACCTGGATGACTAATGGAAAAATTAGTTATCTCGCGCTGATCCCAACAAGCGTACACACGGGATCGGTCCTCTGCTGAAAGATATCGAGAAGCTGAACGCTGACCTATTGCCCCCTCGAAAGGATGAAAATCCTAAAACTGGTCAAACTGCGACATCACGGCCAGCGGGTGATAAGTAGTCACGCCCCTCAAACCAGCCAGAGGGAGGTAGTCCATGCCTGGAGCATGAGTAATAAAGTTGTATGGTGAGCTAAGCCCCGAACACGATAATATGACAAATGGATCTCTGATATCCGCCAAAAATGTGGACCAAGACATAGTATCTATACACTCCGATGGCTGAAAGGAGTATGACATGGCTATATCATGGGAGAAAGAATACCCATGCCGTCTAAGAGTGCCAATCGGTCTCAAGTGGGACATAAACCACATATATAGCATGGTAAGAGCTACTGTGAACACTCTGCAGCGGATAAGTGCAAGCGATGAAGATCTTGTTGCGCAGGTCTCTGCTATGATCATAGGTATAATGGTACGACCCTCCCTGAGAGCTCTCACCGCCATGATGACTCCGATGTCTATCTGATCCATGTACTGTGGTATATAGACATACGACAATACGCATAACAGCAGTACATCAACCCAGGCTAAATGCCAATGATCCTCCGGTGCGGTGAAATCCCTAGAATGTCGCGAATAACTATCCTCAGAGCCAAATCTGTTGAACAAAAAATGCTGGGATATGGCGTGGGTCGATGTAAGCTCATTCTGCACCACTCTGCGCCGCAATCCAGTGAGAGTCATGAACCGTCGACTCATGTATCCTAGAGCCATATGCACACAAGGTTTGTCCAGCGGTAGCATCGTCAATCATGTATACTCCTCCAGAGTAGGAGTCAACTCATGGGTCTCGAATCGGAAAACCTGCCTATCCGATACCCAATGCTCTAGCATGCCATCTACAAACCCTGCGGGAGTCAACTCATGGGTCTCGAATCGGAAAACCTGCCTATCCGATACCCAATGCTCTAGCATGCCATCTACAAACCCTGCGGGAACTTAAAACATCAATAAGGTCATGGTATGGTGCAACAAATGATCTACGGTCACCCTGTCTGATGGTAACATGCTATCATACCACGATCGCATACTCGATGCCACCAATGATGGTGGGGTATGATCAATACAGCTAACTGTCGAAGAAGACATCTATACGGGCCGTGTCATAAGACTATCCAAGGGTCAATGCTGAATATCTCTGGACATACATACATATGCATAACATGATACATGCATAGAAGATAATAGATGGCAATATGATATAGGGAATGAAAAACTATGCATACATTCTTAAGTATATCAACATCTAAAAACATCATCTTTGTACAGCTAGAAATACAGGAAAATAGGGCACACACGCCCTACTACTAATAGAGGCCTATCAAAAGATATGGCGAGAATGGGGTACAACCACCCAATATCTAACAGAGGCCTATCAAAAGATATAACGAGAATACACATCAGAAGAAGACAATGGTGTCGATATCTATATCATCAATCCTGTCCACCTGATGTAACTCCTCCTGAGTAACTGAATCTCTATCAACAGGGATGTCAGGCCAATATAGAGGAGGATCTGCACCGGAAAAACCGAATGGGTCATCTGAGGGGCCAGCGCCTGAGCTGGAAGGATTAAACGAAGCTGCCTCTGCCGGATCTCTGCCCAAATTCCGGATAAATATATGTGCCTGGTCCAACTGCCGGGTCAAACTATCAATCTGTGTAATATGAGTCGGATCTCAGACACAAGCTATCCAATCTGTCATCATCACGGATCCTGGAACCATATCCCCCATAAACTGTGTGGCGCGGGACTGGGCTCCGATAGTACGAGGGCACCACTAACGCTGTAACGTCTCCTGAATGCAAGGACCCTCTGATAATGTAAAGCCCTTGAACCCCAACAATGGGATATTAGTGACGGGTGACTGCGATACAGGCCAATGACGCCTGACAGGAGGTAAGATCGGCATACGAATCTCTCCTGTGGTGCTCCTAATAGTACGCTCTCCAAAATAGAGCTCCCATCCTCCATCTTTGAAGAGAGGAACTCTCCTGGTGGAAATCACGTACTCGACTCCAGTCTGGTATCCATCCTCAAAACCGATGGTCAAGTGTTCCCCTGAATAGGGAATCCATGTGATGGTATCGGCTGTCAACAACTCCAGCTGCAAACGGCAGTTAGTGAAACCCTCAGCTACAGAGACCTCCGAAAAAATGGAATGATGCCTTCGTCGTCCTCGTGGATAGGTATCTAAACCTAACGCACTCACAGGACGTAAGCATGAGAGCCTCTCTTAGGCCCAAAACTGCCAACACAATGGCAAAACATCTGCGATCAGTAAACACTCTTAACCTATAAATGGGAAATGACAAGAGAAATACTCACCAGCAGAAATGGGTAGAAGCATAGCCAAGCCTCGGTCAAACCCTGTGAGCGCATACGCATGCCCCGGAGGAAATAGGCAAGGTGTAGGTGTTAGGTTTGTAATATTCAAGAACGCAATCAAATTGCATAAATAAGCGGAAACGTATAAAATCAGAGTTTAAAAATTTACAAACCATATACCCGGATCACCCTTTATGCACAATTATTAATTAAACGAAAAAAATGAAGAACAAGAATCATACCCTTGAAGATTCGAGCTTCCTCAGGTACAAGTTCACCTCCAATCCTTTTCGCGTTCAACTTGAATCCACCGGGTTTGGTTCCTTCCTTTGATCAACGTTAGCCACCAAAGTGTTTGGCCTCTAGAGGTGATCCACCAAGGAAGAAGAAGGATTTAAAAAGATGGGTGGTTGGCTAAACCCTAGTTTTTCTATCTCTATAGAAAAGGGAGCGTACTCTCCAACCATTGGAATTATAACGTATATTTGATATCTGATATAAGACTCCTCTTATAAAGATATCAAGTAACCCTATTAAAATAAAGTATTATTTAATTAAACCCTTTTAATTAAAGGGGCTCCCTAATCTTATTAGGGATAATTAATTAAACTTCTTTAATTAATTTTTCTTGTGGTGACACAACAAACTATATATAAATAAATAGGTAGACAACTTTTGTCAATTACATCAACTATGCAACTCCTTTTCTTTTGCCTCTTAGATTATTTTGATCAAGTGGTGGCACATCCGAATCAAAATTATCCAAGTTAAGTCCCAGACCTAGCACTCCATATATTCAAAAGAAAAATATCATCCTTGTGGTGACACAACAAAACAATATTGTTCAATTTTCTTTATAAGCATCAAATGTGATAAATTAACATCTTAAATACTTAATACTTGCCTTGTGGTGACACAACAAACTCATATTAAATATTTAATACTCTATTAATTTTATCATGCTAGAAAGCTGACGTTTGATATTCCAAATATCTTTGAACGCTTAGGACTTAATATAAAAATTGAGGGGTTTGTTATTAATTTGTCTCATCTTGTTTAGTGCGCATGCACATATATATAAAATATGCGTCATATTAATGAACATGCGAAGCATGTTTGCATAATATATAATATATATAGTATAAGCATGCACATATAGAATACTATATTCTACCTGGATTGATTATGGACTTTTATTCTAGTTTGGTTCACTAGAGCCACCAAGTGAACCAAAAGGTCAAACCCTAGGTGTGCAAGAATTAATATTTAAATATAACTATTACATTTAAACCCGGGCTCCATTATAAACGGGTCTTCAAGCGCTCCTTGCTCCTTGATCTCCAATTTTCAAAAAATTAATTCTAACTATTCCTATTACAAAACTTTGATCAGCAGTCAAGGGGAAGTACATTAGAGGGAGATAGAATTTACATTAAGAAAAATTAGAGAAGACGAGGTACGCAGACCCCATTTAATAAAACCCATACATTCATGCATTCAACTAAAATAAAATCCAATCACATTGGTCAATAGTCCATAATCAATCCCATTTATTATCATACACATCTCCATATGTATCAATAAATAACATTCATCTCATGAGTAATAAACATTTAATATATATATTGATATCATTTAATGGGCAAATTTAGTTAGTATAAAATCTAATTTTGAATCAAAATAAACTCCTTTATTTTAATCCAAATTTAAATCAAAATAAAACTATTTTATTTTAATTTATCCTATTTTGAAAAAAAATAAATTATTTTATTTTAATCAAAATCTTTAATCAAAATAAACTCCTTTATTTTATTTAATTATGGAATCCAATTCCAAGTAAAAAAAAAAACTTTTTTATTAAAGGAAACACGAATTCTCTTTCCTATTCACAAATAAACTCTTTTATTTTGAATAATATGAAATCTTATTTCATATCTAAATAAATTCCTTTATTTAAGAAATATGGATTCTCTTTCCTATTCACAAATAAACTCTTTTATTTTGAATAATATGAAATCTTATTTCATATCTAAATAAACTCCTTTATTTAAGGAAATATGGATTCTCTTTCTTATTCACAAATAAACTCTTTTATTTTGAATAATATGAAATCTTATTTCATATCTAAATAAACTCCTTTATTTAAGAAATATGGAATCCAATTTCAACTCTAATTAGTTATCATGGAATTCAATTCCAACTCTAATTAGTTAGTATGAAATTCAATTTTAAAATTAAAATAATTTTTTTAAAAAATTAAAATAAACTTTTATTTTAAGATTAAAATAATTTTTTTATTTTAATTATAAAATTATTATTATTATTATTATTATTATTATATATATATATATATATACACACACACACACACACACACATTGAATCCGTTATTCTCATGGTTCATTTTACTTTAAAAACAAATCATTCACCTTTTACAAGATTAATGAAAAGGCAAATTTTTTTTTTTTAAATCTGAAGCATTCCATACTACCACGTGACATACTATAAAAGGTTATTCAAAAGATTATCCCAGGTTAAAGCATATCATGATTTCCTATGATTTCATATATAATATCCTAGTACGAGATATCATGAACTTGTATATGATTCACGGAACCTTGAAAATAAAGTAAGCCACGTTCTGCAATAAGATATTAACGCAGGATTCTTGAAATTAATATCCACGCTTGAATCACAAAATTTCCGGTTAAGCGATTTTTTTTTTATTTTATACAACAAAATTATGCCCAATTAAATTGTTCTAAACACATATCAATATACATATCAAATTAAAACAATTAATAATTAGCATAAAGGTTTGGCTCGATGCCACTTTAGGTTTGTAATATTCAAGAACACAATCAAATTGCATAAATAAGCGGAAGCGTGTAAAATCGAGTTTAAAATTTACAAACCATATACCCTTGATCACCTTTATGCACAATTATTAATTAAATGAAAAAATGAAGAACAAGAATCATACCTTTGAAGATTCGAGCTTCCTCGTACAAGTTCACCTCCAATCCTTTTCGCGTTGACTTGAATCCACCGGGTTTGGTTCCTTCCTTTGATCAACGTTAGCCACCCAAGTGTTTGGCCTCTGAGGTGATCCACCAAGGAAGAAGAAGGATTTAAGAAGATGGGTGGTTGGCTAAACCCTAGTTTTTCTATCTCTATAGAAAAGGGAGCGTACTCTCCAACCATTGGAATTATAACGTATATTTGATATCTGATATAAGACTCCTCTTATAAAGATATCAAGTAACCTATTAAAATAAAGTATTATTTAATTAAACCCTTTTAATTAAAGGGCTCCCTAATCTTATTAGGGATAATTAATTAAACTCCTTTAACTAATTTTCCTTCCTAATCCAATTAGGAATAAATGAGAGTACTTATATTAAATTAATTCCTAAACTCTTTTAGAAATTAAAATAATAATAATAATTGTAATAATATTAATAAGACTCCTCTTATTAATTTATATTTAATATTTCTAAAATATTAAATAATAAATATTAAGCTATTTAATTTATTCTATCACCATAGATTAAATTAAATATACATAACATATTATTATTACGATTATGCCATTAACTTCTTAAATAATTATTCTTCCTTTTATGGTGTGACCCTTTAGGTTCTCCATATTAAACCGGTTGTGAATAAATCAATTAGAACAATTCTAATCTTATTTAAATAAATAAATTAAACAATTAATTTATTTAAATAAATAATATTTATTCTACAATAGGGATAAGCCTCCCTAGCGATCAACGCGACTTTCCGGATAATATAGATTTCAACATTAATCATAAAATAACCTTTGAGTAAATAGTTACCATATAATTCAATCCTTCCACCATACTGATGTCCCGATTAAATATAAGACATGGAATTATTGTCAAGTCTTATTTTATTTAATTATATGTATTTCGACTCTTAAATGCACAACTCAAATAATGCAAATTAGAAACTCCTTTCTAATTTCATTACATTAACCAAGGACTACTGGATTGTCATTTATCAAATCACATAGGACATTTCTCTTCTTTTATTAGAAGTGGTAGATTCTTTATTGATCATACATTATCTCCATATACAACTTATTATACCCAAGCATACCTTTGATATATACCCTAAGGGTCTTAAGGAATAAGTCAAAGTATAACTCATCATACACAAGATAATATGATGATCTCAAGTCCAAGGATCACTTGTACTACTATCACTATAGGAATTCCTATTGACATGAAAGTAAAACTCCATTAGGTATTCCTTAGCGAGCCACGTTCAGTGAACTTATTCTCTAATAAGCACCTACATACTTGCTTCAGTGTCTCCACACAAATGATCATGAGATCAATCATCCTCATCCAATGAGCAAGCAACGTATGTACCAATCTATCCGGATTCACTAATCCCCAATTTAGTAATTCAATGATTGGGAACTATTTTAGTTTTAAGCTTTCTAAGAATTTAGATCTCATTAGAATAATCATCATCATTATTCTAAAAGCATTGCTTAAAACTATGGGTTTATCACATATTATAAAACAACATCATGTAGATAATTAAAAGCCTTTAATAAATTAATACCTTTTATTAATACATGAATAAGATTGTTACAAAGTATATGCTTTATTATCAAACATGATTGGCTTGTGTGCATACTACTTTCAGTAGGAACCCCAATCATACTCTCCAATACGGTCCACATGACGCGTGGCACTGATCAAAGCGAACGGCACCGTAGAAGAGTTATCTGCTATGAAGTAGCCTCTAATGATCATCAGGAACAATCGCCGAAGAATGCGATCCCTGATTCTGACATCATCAGACATGGGCTCACTTAAAAGCCCGCTCATAGCATCTACGCTCAAAGGACTGAAATGAGCAGACGATCCACGCCTTTGAGCGCCTCATGAAGCTGTTAACAAGGATCTCATTGCGGTAGGGTAATATTCGCCATGCAAAGCACTGGCTCCCCTCCGAACTCCATACCTGTGATAAATAGCCAATCCATCGGCATCATCATCACCTCGCAATCCAGCAGATGGAGTGACTGAGTTTGATGAAACCATCGCTTAGACAATTCCCTAAGGTAACCCCAGGGACAACGACGGGTAAGGATGGAAAAGAATGCCCTGAATCCCCAATCATGCACTACCGTTCTATAATCAGGATGAAGAGCCTGATACATGGAGTGTATACTAAACCAATTCCCTCAAGGCTGTGTGAAGCTGGGAACCTGCATGAAATGTAGATCAATATCAAAATACTTTACTCCTCGTCAATAGGAAAGAAGGAAGATTAAGATCTAACGTCATACCTCGTTGGCATACAAATACATCGAGGGATGTCTGCTCAAATCACCCAGAAGCTCTGGGTTTGCCACCTGAATACAAGGGAGCTCCCTATGGGGAACATGTGTAGCGGGAGCGGGATCCTCAATCGGAATATCCTCATCCTCGTCCTCAACGTCTGGAACATCAGCCCGGACTAGACGAATCACAGCCTCCACCAATCGACGAGGGGTCATCACGGCGAGAGCAAGGGTCGAGCTACTTGAAGCCCTCCTCCTCCGTATACTAAAAGTGGTCCCACGGAACTACTACTGGTGATCCGATCCATAATATCCAGGACAACAAGTCTCCAATCACCTCGGAGAAAGGGTGTGGTATTTCCTTACCTGGAGCTTTCTAGAATGCATTTTATGACTATATGCATGCATGCATTTACTTTAACATACTGATAGAGTTAAAATGCGTGACTACTCCTTTAGGAATTAAATAATAATAATAGTAATAATAATAATAAGACTCCTCTTATTAATTTATATTTAATATTTCTAAAATATTAAATAATAAATATTAAGTTATTTAATTTATTCTATCACCATAGATTAAATTAAATATATTTAACTTATTATTACGATTATGCCATTAACTTCTTAAATAATTATTTTTCCTTTTATGGTGTGACCCTTTAGGTTCTTCATATTAAATCGGTTGTGAATAAATCAATTAGAACAATTCTAATCTTATTTAAATAAATAAATTAAACAATTAATTTATTTAAATAAATAATATTTATTCTACAATAGGGATAAACGTCTCTAGCGATTAACGACTTTCCAGATAATATAGATTTCAACATTAATCATAAAATAACCTTTGAGTAAATAGTTAGCGCACAATTCAATCCTTCCACAATACAATGTCCCAATTAAATATAAGACATAGAATTATTGTCAAGTCTTATTTTATTTAATTATATGTATTTCGATCCTTAAATGCACAACACCAAATAATGCAAATTAGAAACTCCATTCTAATTTCATTCTGCCTTGGCCAATGACTACTGGGTTGTCATTTATCGAATCACATAGAACATTTCTCTTCTTTTACTAGAAGTGGTAGATTCTTTATTGATCATACATTATCTCCATGTACAACTTATTATACCCAAGCATACCCTTTGATATACCCTAAGGGTCTTAAGGAATAAATCAAAGTATAACTCATCATACACAAGATACTATGATGATCTCTAGTCCAAAGATCACTTGTACTACTATCACTACATGAATTTCTATTGACATGCAAGTAAAACTCCATTAGGTATTCCTTAGCAGCCACGTTCAGTGAACTTATTCTCTAATAAGTACCTACATACTTGCTTTAGTTTCTCCACATAAATGATCATGAGATCAATCATCCTCATCCAATGAGCAAGCAACGTATATACCAATCTATCCGGATTCACTCATCCCCAATTTAGTAATCTAACGATTGGGAACTATTTTAATTTTAAGCTTTCTAAGAATTTAGATCTCATTAGAATGATCAACATCATTATTCTAAAAGCATTGCTTAAAACTATGAGTTTATCACATATTATAAAACAACATCATGTAGATAATTAAAAGCCTTTAATAAATTAATACTTTTTATTAATAAATGAATAAGATTGTTACAAAGTATATGCGTTATCATCAAACATGATTGGCTTGTGTGCATACTACTTTCAATTAGATTTTACCCAACAATGAGCTAATGCCTCGTCTCTCTCTAACAGAGCTACGTCTCCCCCATTAAGGGCTGTCAACATCAAGGCTCTAGCCTGATCTCTCTCAAAGGTCATCAGATGAAGACTTTTCTCAAAGTACTGTGCTGAATGTTGGATCACAACAGTGCTAGTATTGGGAGAATCTAAAGGAGATGCTGGCAACCCAGTAGATGACTCCTCCTCGATGTGGGAATCAAGGTCCTCCATGGGCTCTCCATCATCTGAATCACTACTTGGCACTATGGATACTGCCGCGACCGAGGAAGTCTCTGTCTCCATCCACGCAGAATACTTTGGTGAACAGCCTGAATGGCTAATAGAGAGAAAAGCTATCTCACGCTGATCCCATCATGCATACACCCAGGATCGGTCCTTTGCTAATAGATGGCGAGAAGATAAACGCTGACCTAACGCCCCCTCAAAAGGATGGAAGTCCTGGAACTGGTCAAACTGCAACATCACAGCCAGTGGGTGGTAGGTAGTCATGCCCCTCAAACCAGTCAGAGGGAGATAATCCATGCCCTGAGCATGAGTAATGAAGTTGTAGGGTGAGCTAAGCCCTGTGCACGACAAAATGCCAAACGGATCTCTGATATCCGCCAAGAACATTGACCAAGATATAGCATTTATACACTCCGATGGCTGAAAGGAGTAGGACATGGCTATATCACGGGTAAAGCAGTATCCGTGTCGACAGAAGGTCCTAATCGGTCTCAAGTCTGACATAAACCACACGTACAACATGACCGAACTGCCTATGAATACCCCTGCAGGGTAAGTGCTGCAAAATGTGGTGACCTCAGTTTCTCCGCCATAATCATCGGAATAATGGTACGATCCTCCCTGAGAGCTCTCACTGCCATGATAACACCGATATCCAGCTCATCCATATATCGTGGCATGTACACATACGCCACTATGCACATCAAGAATGCATCCACTCTGGCCAAATGCCACTAGTCCTCTAGTATGGTGAAATCCCCAGAATGCCGATTGTAGCTATCCTCAGAGCCAAATATGTCAATCAGAAAACAATGGGATATCACGTGGCCAGATGTGATCTCATCTTGCACAACCCTACGCCTCAGGTCGGTGAGGGTCATGAACTGTCGACTCATGTCCCCAATAGCCACATGCACGCAAGGTCTGTCAAGTGGCATCATCGTCAAACATGCATACTCCTCTAGAGTCGGAGTCAACTCCTTGGTCCCAAACCAGAAAACCTGCCTCTCCGGTACCCAGTGATCCAATATGCCCTCCACAAATCCTGCGGGAAACTGAAATATCAAGATGGTCATAGTATGCTACAACAGATGATCTATAGTCACTCTGTCTGATGGTGACATACTATCATACCATGATCTAAGACGTGATGCTACTAGTAATGGTGGGGTATGATTTATGCGACTGACTATCGAAGAAGACATCTGTGTGGGCCGTATCATAAGACCATCCATTGATCAATGCTGAATATCTCTTGACATACATACATATGCATAACATGATACATGCATTACAGATAATAGATGGAAATATGATATAGGAAATGAAAAACTGTATATACATTCGTAAGTATATCATCATCTACATACATCATCTCTTTACATCTAAAAATATAGGGAAATGGGGCACAGACGCCCTACTACTAACAGAGGCCTATCAAAAGATATAGCGAGAATGGGGCATAACCACCCAATATCTAACAGATGCCTATCAAAAGAGATAATGAGAATACACATCAGAAGAAGACAATGGTATCAATATCTACATCATAAATCCTGTCCAGCTGATGTAACTCCTCTTGAGTCACTAGATCTCTATCAACAGGGTTGTCCTATACAAAGGAGGATCTGTGCCGGCAAAGCCAAATGGGTCATCTGAGGGGCGAGCGCCTGAGCTGGAAGGATCAAATGAATCTGCCTCTGCCGGATCTTTGCCCAAATACCGGATAAAGAAATGTGCCCGATCCAGTCGCTAGGTCAAACTGTGTCAAATGAGTCAGATCTCGGACATAGGCTAGCCAATCCGTCATCATCACGGATCCTAGAACCATATCACCCATGAATTGAGTGGCGCGGGTCTGGGCTCCAATAGTACGAGGGGACCACCAATGCTGGAATATCTCCTGAGTGCAGGGACCCAATGACAGTGCAAAACTGTCAACACCCAACAATAGGATATCAATGACGGGTGACTGCGACACAGGCCAATAACACCTGGCAAGAGGCAAGATCGTCATACAGATCTCTCTTGTGGTGTTCCTGATAGCACGCTCTCCTAAATAGAGCTCCCATCCTCCATCAGTGAAGAGAGGAACCCTATGGGTGGATATAACGGGCTCGACACCAGTCGGGTACCCATCTTCAAATCCCATGGCCAAGTGCTCCCCAGAATATGGAATCCATGTGATGACGTCAGTTGTCAACAACTCCAACTGTAGGCGACAATGAGTAAAACTCTTAGCTACAGGAACCTCTGCTAGTATGGACTGATGCCATCACCGTCTTCGTGGATAGGTATCTAAGCCTAACACACTCACAGGACGCAAACATGGAAGCCTCTTGTAGACACTCAAAATTTTCTGTACACCTGTCACTAACATTATAGGAGGACAGATTCATCTTTTAAGAGGGAACCCTGAAAGACAATACATATCCATTCTGGATACTACCGGAAGTTCAACATCAACCCTAGAGCATACACTAGGAGTAACAATTCCAACCTCGAATATAACCCCAAGGCATGCAGATCCAATACCGGAACACACACCGGAGAAGACCGATTAATCTCGGAGATAACCCCGAGGTATCCAGTCTCAGTCCCAACTATGGGAATAGCCACCAACCTTGGTGATAACCCCAAGGAATGTAGTTTTGGCGATAACCCCGGAAATGCTTGTTTCAAATGCAACCAGCTTTAATCTCGGCGCTCACAACGAGATACTCTGTACCAACCCGGAGATAACACCAGGAGGATAGACACACCTCAAAGATGACAATGAGGACCTTCAACAAATGCGTGATCCAATCTCAAATAAGCTCGAGCAACGTCACTTTTTATCATTGATCCGTGATAACACTGGTGATGGGCAACATCGTCATCTCGCCAACACGATGCCACGCCACGTCGTCTCGACATTTCATACACATCTCTACGCAACGATGTCCCATAAGAATTAAGGATAATCAATCCCGAGTGACTATTGTGCGGGGTAATGGATAGAATTTGAAGCTTGAAGACCGGAGGGCATTGTCCCATCTTCAATGACTTCGTAAAAAATCTAATCCTATGCCATTGTACAACTCTCGACAACGACGGTCCAAAATAGGTCCTGTATACCTCAATCGGATGCCCAAATTGCACTTTTGAAAGTTTGAGCAGACATTACAGTGCTCGAGTGCACGTACTACGAGATGACCTGACCCGAGAAACTCGGGCCCACCCGGGTTGCCTCTAGTACACCTGCGGCTCAGCCGCAGGTACACCTACGGCTCCACCCTCTATAAATAGAGGGCTTGGGGTGGCCATTTTGCAAGAGAAACCGGCGAGGAAGCCCTGCCCAATTTGCTCCACTCACTCACCATATCTGATGTACTTTCTCATTTTAAACACCTGTGAGCTCATATATAGCTACTTTTGTACCTACAAAAGCTAGTGTTTACCAACTTTAAAGATATAGAAGTCTTCTTTGGCAGTCAACTGTAAGCCTTCTCACACACTTTAAAGCCTTTCTCTTCATCTCTGCACACACCTTTCTTCACGTTGAGAGTCGTGTTGCGCGCATTTGTTCGGACTTCGGTCCGTGGTTTTATTTCAGTTTGTATATATATATATATATATTATATATCTAGACTAACATTATCGAGTTATGCCTCGATTGAGCCTAGACTTCGGTCTGGAGCGTTTATTTGCTTTTATATATATTTATATATATGAACTGTGTGTCGAACTTTGTTCGATGAGCCTGAACTTGATCGAGCGTTTACTACTTTAATATATATATATATATATATATATATATATATATATATATATATATATATATATATAAACCGTGTGTGGGACTACATTACGATGAGCACAGATTTTACATCCTGAGTGTTTACTCATTTATATATATATATATATATATATATATATATATATATATATATATATATTATCCCACACAGGTTTACTTATTGGTGGTTGATAAACTTTACTGACTTTCTTTACGTTTCATCACCTTAGAGTTTACTTATGTGGCGCTTGATTGCTTTGTACAACTTTATTTACATTTTGTCCCGCATGGAGTTTCCTCCGTGGTGGTTGATAGCTTTACAACTTAATTTACGTTTAAATCACGCTTGGAGTTTCCTCGTGGCGGTTGATAGCTTTACGACTTTATTTACATTTCGATCCCCATGGAGGTGCTTTGTGGTTGGTGATCCATGTATATATATATATCTGACTTTTATATATATACCTTCCATCGCTTTCATACAAATTGCGGTATCTTGTGCGCCTAGGAATCATGTGATCACAGATTCATCCCATTGGATCTAGATTCGGTTCTCGTGATGGACATTTTCAGCTGTAAGCAGCTTGTAAATTATTCTGCGGTGTCTAAATTTCCTCAGATGGTTTCCATACCCACGAAGAAGTCGGCATTATTTTGTACATTATTTTCGTACGGATGCTTCGCATCTGTAAAATAAAATCAATCAAGCCGAACAATTAATAAAATGGGAGTGTAAAAGGTCTCAATTACTATTGAGCATCAGGGTTTGAAAAACCTCTTTTATAAAACATCACTGTCATATCTTGCTTAAAATTGATTTTTTACAAAAATTCAAACGCTGTGTATATAGGTGCGAACGAGGCCTCGTACTACTTCCAAATAACAGCACATTGAACCACACACACACATTCAGATAATAGTTTCTTGAAAAGAGGCGGTCACTGTGGTAACACGGATGTCGGGGGGTGCCTAACACCTTCCCTCCGCATAACCAAGTCCCCGGACCATAATGAATCTCGGTTTCACCGACCCGTTTAGCAACGTCACATCACTGGGTCAATGTGGAAACCTTTTCTCGATTGTGCTGGTACAACCATTTAAAAAACCAACTGGCAACTCTTAACAGTCCATCGTCGACATTATACATGTTGGACCTTTTTCACTTGTTTTTTCAAACAAATCTCACCTAAAATGAGAACACCAAAGAACAAGTAACGGAAAGGGACATCTAAAAATCCCGACCTGGCGACTCTGCTGGGGACTCCAGTAAGAGGACTTAAGCCGCTATTACAATCTTTTCAAAACTGTTATCTGCTTGTGTGTGGATGTTGCATTTACATTTATGATGAATGTGTACGAATGCATTTACTTATTGCACTTAGTGCCTCGCACCATAACTACTTGTGATATTAGTGCTTCGCACATGTCATCATTTTCATACGGTGAGACGCGATGTATGTGAATGTATATTGTGTGGTACCTCCACCAGGAGGCTATCCCGTCGGTGTTTGATTACTGGACTTGTGGGAAGACTAATTCCCTGAGGCTCAGGAAAGACACCACCCAAATTCGCTCCAGTTGAAAGACTAGATTAACTTCCCGTTGAGTAAATTACGAAGATTTGGGAACCTTCATGCCAAAAAGCCGCGAGAGTAACCTAAGATAGGTCAGCCTCTGATAAACCCAAATCGGAGGAAAGTCTCTTCATGCTCTCATTTCAAATTACTTGTAAACACAATTACTTATAATTTCATTCTATATCTATATCCATGTAATGAGAAATATAAAGAAATGTGTACACATACATATTTTAATTAACATACTACAAACAGCTGACATCCATTTTGCAGGATAAAATTCCTAAAATGGACACATCACATAGCATGTTGTTATACACATTCCCTAAAGACTAAAGTATGCAAGTCTTTCACAGGGAACCAATCGGACCTACTACCCGGTCAAAGTCCAAAAAGGCTACAAGCCTACAGTCAATCATGTCGTCATCTGACCAGACTGAACTTAATCCAGTTTCTCACAAAGAATTCAATGGATTAAGCAAACAAATTACAGATTTGGCTGTTCTACTCAAAGAACTACACGTGTCCAATCAGGGTCCAAAAATACCCGTACATGCTGAATCATCCACACAAGGGGGAACCCAGGTCATTACAATACCTGAACTGCAATTGGATACGACCAACAAAACTCTTGATGCTGCCCATCCCACTGGAGATCCAGACACTGGTGACATCAAAAAGAAAGTCCTCCAAATGGAAGAGACTCTTCGTGTTATCAAAGGAATTGGAACACATGGGAGTGTTTCATATGCTGATCTTTTCATTTTCCCTGGTGTTCATTATCCAGAAAAGTTTAAAACTCCTTACTTTGAAAAATATGATGGGTTAAGAGATCCTTACACACATTTAAAGGTGTTTATTGGAGAACTTGGATCTTATGTAGAGGACGAAAAGCTCAGAATGCAATTATTCTAGAGAAGTCTAACTGAAGAAGCCCGTTCATGGTACACAAGATTAGACAATTCAAAGATCCATAGCTGGGAAGAGCTAGCACAGTTTTCCTCACTCAATACAACTTTCAATCTCAGATGGCTCCTGATCGGTATCAAATTACCAAGATCAAGAAATAGTCTAACAAGTCTTTCAGAGAGTATACTCAAAGGTGGAGACGCCTGACTGCCCAAGTTAGTCCTTCCATGACAAAATCAGAGATGGTCATGACTTTCATAGACATACAAGAAGCACCTTTCTATGAAAGATTTTTAGTCGGCATCGGCAAACCATTTTCTGAAGTGGTCAAACATGGTGAGATGGCTGAGATGGGATTGAAGTCCGAAAAAATTCAAGACCTAGCTGCACTCAAAGCTATTGCTGATCACATCTAATCCAGAAATTTTGGGAACAACCCCCGGAGGGTCCATAAAAAGAAAGAGGAAGATGTTTCCCTGATACTACAAGGTCAAAAAGGTAATCAGAACATGCCTATTCAAAGTAGAAACTACACTCCCTTTCAAGCACAATCTGCGAACCCTCCAATACCAAAAGGTGGAGAAGTCAAACGCCCTCGAGTGTTCACACCCTTAGGGGACACCCTCGAGATCATTCTCAATCTTCTGACAACACAGAAGAAAATTACTCATCTTCTTCCACCAGCCAACCCTAATGGACGGGGTTTCAATGCTGCTCGAAAATATGCTTATCATGCCGGGGCACCTGGACATGATACACAGGATTGTTGGGCCTTGAAACACAAGATCCAGGACCTGATAGACAATGGGGAGATCGTGGTCACCGAATCATATCAACCTCACGTTCAAGACAACCCTCTTCCTCAACACAAAGAAGAAGAGGTCAACATGATAAATTGGAGTAACAGACAGAATTCCAATTTTAACTGTGAATCCTCCCCGACCCTCAAAGACAGTGTTGACAAATGGGACTACGCCAAGTTCCAGTTCACAATGGAACGAAAGATGAAAGCTCTATGCAAGCAAATTTAACAATTGGTAGAATTGGTGACTTATCAGCATCAAGTAACACGTCAATTAATTAGCCGTGAACATGCCAGTCTCCTACCTCTTGTCATGAATATTCCCTCGTTATATTCAAAAAATGAAATGCTGGAAGACAAAGTGACAAAGAGAGCAAATGCCAAGGCCCGTCGGGATTTTGCGAACAAAAGGGAATTCACCTATTTGGGCCAACCTATGGAGGAAATACTTCAGATGTTAATCAATGAAGGAAGGATCAGTTCCCTTCTACCTCCAATCAACCCCCGTTCACAACGGTACAATTCCGATGGAGTATGTCAATATCACTCCCAGTCTCACGGTCACAGCAAAGAAGAATGTTGGGCACTTCGCCACCTTATCCAAAATCTAATTAACAGCGGTGTCCTGCACTTAGTAGACGACGATAATGTGTTACGTGCAAGTGAGAGTTCAGGTCCTACTAGGTGGAAGAGTGTGGTAGCAGGCATATCCACTGAAACTGATGGGGTTAACAGATTACTCACAATGCCAACAATTCAACTCAAGGGAAGTAACAATCCTTTGAAAGTGGCCGCTCCCGAGCCAATCAACTGCTACAGTGCCAAAGGAAAATCCATTGTATCGTCCCCAACGGGTGATGAAGTCTACCATCAAATCAAAGGGGAAAATACCCATGGAGAAGATTGAAAGATTCCTCCGCACTATGGGTCATAACGAAGCCAAGGTGGTTTTAAGCTTAAAAGAAGCTCCACAACAAATATCAATTTTGGACTTGGTCCTAACTTCTGAGGATCACCGGAAGGTCTTGCTGAAGGTTTTGGAAGAAGCCTATCTACCGACATCAGTTGATACAGAAAAATTTCAACATCTGGTTGATCACATTTTCAACAACAATGTGATATCCTTCACTGATGACTACATACCGCCTGAAGGGACTGGTCATTGCAAGCCGTTGCACATTGCGGTCTTGTCCTTCAGATATATGCTAGCTGGAGTCTTGATAGTTGGAGGTTCATCTCTTAATATCTGTCCTTATGCTACCTTGGTGAAGATGAATATCAATCTCAACCAACTTCGGAGTAGCCATACCGCCATCAAAGCTTTTGATGGAGCCCGCTCGGAGTAATTGAGATGCCAATCGAAATTGGTCCTCATACATTCTACGTGTCTTTCCATGTACTCAAGATAGATTTGGGATAAAACCTACTCTTGGGACGACCATGGATTCATATGGCAGGGGCAGTCCCCTCCACCCTTCATCAGCAGTTGAAATACATTATCAACAATAGCCTAGTCACAGTCAACGCTGAACAAAAATATCCTCAACACGGGGACATGCCATTCATCAACGCTAATGCAGATGTTGAACCGGTCAGTTTTCATGCCTTGGAAGTAAGCAATACCTAATACCATGCAATTGGAACGCCACTTCTCGAACCCAAGATTTCCGCCGAAGTAATGTCAACTACTCAGGAAATGATGTCATTGGGTCATCAGCCAGGACAAGGGTTGGGTAAAGATCACTAGGGTATCAAGTACGCAATTCAATAAGCCAAGCAAACTGGAACAACTGGGCTAGGCTATTCTTCCAGTTTTAGTCATAGGAATCCTCATAAGCATCAGCAGATTCCTTCAGCTTCAACCATGCGGCGTTTATCTTCGCCTTCAAGCTCAAAGTCCGCACAACCTCCTGTAAAGGTGCCAGCCAATGTAATGGCTATGTGATTTCCCAAGCCGGTACCGGTGAAGGAGAAAGAAGTCTTTGTTCCAAATCCTGCAGTGGAAGAAGAGGAACGAAGAATTAAGCAAGACGTCATCCGAATGATGTCAGGCATACGCATCATCGTTCATATGAACATACCAACAGATACACCCCAGACGATGATTGTCTAGACGTAATGTCCATCACTGCAGTCCACCCGGACTTTGCCCTTGCCAATTGGAACAACACTCCTTGCATTGGTCGTTAAGGGTAAAATGGGCAGAAACTCTTTCTGCCCTGTAGATATAATAACTGCTTATTTTTCTGTACAATATTAGCAGTTTATTTTTCCAGTATATGCTAACATTATGTATGATCAACACATTTCATATATACTAAGTGAAAGCATATTTTGTTTCAGGACTCTGAATTTAGATGTGCCGTATTTCTGTCGACATTTTGCCTCTTCTCCACAAGGATTGTACCTTTGATGTAGAGATGAATTCAGCCTTGATGGAAATACATGATGACATTGAGGTGCCTCCAGAAATTCAAGAATGGGTCAAAGACAAACCTAAAACCAACCTTGATCAAACCACTTCTTTCAATCTCGGAACGTTAGAAAGCCCTAAGTTAATCCAGATTGGTTCAGACCTTACCCCAAACCAATGGAATGACATGGTTACGCTATTACCAAAATCCAAGATGTGTTTGCATGGTCTCACGAAGACATGGTGGGTTTGTCCATTGACATTGTCCTTCATCGCCTTCCCATCAAAGAGGGATTTAAGCCAGTTAAGCAAAAGCTCAGGCGATTAAAACCTGAATAGAGTTTAAAAGTGAAAGAGGAAATTGTGAAACAAATTCAAGCTGGCATCATCATGGTGTCTACATATCATGAGTGGATATCCAACATTGTTCCCGTACCTAAACCTGGAGGGAAGGTGCGAGTTTGCGTGGATTACCAGGACTTGAACAAAGCTTGCTTAAAAGATAGCTTTCCCGTGCCATTTATCCACATCCTTATTGATAATACTGCGCAATACGACATGTACTCCTTTGCTGATTGCTTTACGGGGTACCATAAGATCATGGTTGCTGAGGAAGATCGTGAGAAAACTGCTTTCATCACGCCTTGGGGAACCGTTTGCTATAGACGGTTGTCATTCGGCCTCATCAATGCCGGAGCCACCTATCAACGAGCTATGATGGCTCTTTTCCACAACTTAATGCACAAAGAGATCGAGATCTACGTGGATGACATCATTATCAAATCCCGGAAGGAGGATGACCATATAGACCATCTCAAGATGCTATTCAACAGGTTGCGTAAGTACAACTTGAAGTTGAATCCAGCTAAATATGCCTTTGGCATTAAATCAGGTAAGTTGCTAGGATTTCTAGTCAGCCACAAAGGGATTGAGCTAGATCCTGCCAAAATCTAGGCCATCATGGAAATGCCCATTCCTCAGACAGAAAAGGAAATACGAGGATTTTTGGGAAGAATCAACTTCATTAGCAGGTTTATCTCTCAACTCACAGCAACCCGTGAGCCAATCTTCAAGCTATTAAGGAAGAAATCCTCCATGAAATGGAATAATGAGTGTCAAAATGCCTTCCTTACAATCAAGAAACAGCTAGTCAAAGCTCCCATGTTGGTACCACCCAGAGATGATGTTCCCCTGTTCATGTACCTATCCATAAGTGACAATGCCATGGGCTGCATGCTGGGACAAAAAGATGATAGAGGCCAAGAACGAGCTATCTATTACCTCAGCAAAAGGTTCAGCAGCAATGAACATAAGTATACTCTGATCGAAAAGACGTGTTGTGCTTTAGCATGGGCTTCCATGAGGTTACAACATTACCTCTATGGTCACACAACCCATCTCATATCCCGCGTGGATCCTCTCAAATACGTGTTCAAAAAACCCATGTTAAATTGCCGGCTGTCCAGATGTCAGTTGATCCTACAACAATTTGACATCGTATATGTGACTCAAAAGTCCATCAAAGGTCAAGAAATTACGGATCTACTGGCCGCCACACCTTCAGGGGATTTCAAACCCTTGGAAGCATATTTCCCCGATGAAAGAGTAATGACAGTTCAGCAACACCATCAGTACGATATGCGCCAATCATGGAAGATGTATTTTGATGGAGTACAATATGGAAGGTTACGAGCTGGAGCGGTTCTAGTATCTGCACGCGGAGGAAGCGATATCCGTCGTGCGTCAAATTCCAGTTTGTCAGCACCAACAATACGACTAAGTATGAAGGCTATCTCATGGGGCTAAAACTTGCACGTTCAATGGGCATCACGCGGTTAACTATTTTTGGAGATTCAGAGTTGGTAATCAGACAATCCACCGGAATCTATCAAACCAAGGAACTACATTTGCTGCCCTACCATCGACAAGTTTTACAGATGGTTTTGGAGTTCGAAGAAATCTCCTTTCTACACATTCCTCGTAATAGGAATGATTTTGCGGACGCATTAGTAACTTTGGCCTCCTTGATTCGTATATCAGACAATGAATACTTGCCAAGCGTCACAATTTCCCTGTACAAGGCCCCCGCCTATGGGAACTATGTTGGAGAAGTATTAAATGAGCTATTTCCCATCCAACATCCTTGGTATCAAAACATCAAGGAATATCTACGTGATGGATCTACACCCACGGAAGCGAGCCCGACTGAGAAAAGGCGGATCCATCGACTTGCTATGAAATTCTACCTGAGTGGAGATGCGCTCTACAAAAGAGATGCAGGACTAGGTCTCCTCAGATGTTTAGACAAAGATCAAGCCCAAAGGCTTATGGATGAAATCCATGGCGAAGTCTGTGGCACCCACATGAGTGGCCCCCTCCTTGTCAAGAAAGTCCTCAGGATAGGACATTACTGGCTATCTCTCAAAGCTGATTGCAATGACCACGTCAGGAGATGCTATCAGTGCCAAATTCATGGGAATGCTATACACGCTCCTCCAAGGGAACTCCACAACATGAGTTCACCTTGGCCCTTCTTAATGTGGGGAATGGACGTTATCGGGCCCATTTAGCCTAAAGCCAGTAATGGACATAGATTTATCTTCACCATGATCGACTACTTCACCAAGTGGGTAGAGGCAGCCTCCTTCCATAGGGTTACCAAAGAAGTCATCATTGCTTTCATCAGAAACAATGTCGTTTGTCGATATGGACAACCGGAGGTGATTGTGTCAGACAATGCTAAAAACCTCAACAACAAAATAATAGAGGAATTATGCAGTAAATTCCACATCAAACATCTTAACTCTGTCATCTATCGTCCGAAGATGAACGGTGCTGTTGAAGCAGCTAACAAAAACATTAAGAAGATTATGCAAAAGATGTCCGCCAACCACAAAGAATGGCCAGACCTATTGCCTCTCACTCTGTTAGCTTACAGAACCTCAATGCGCACTTCCACTAGGGCAACCCCCTACGCATTAACATATGGGATTGAAGCAGTTCTCCATACAGAAGTTGAAATGGAATCCCTCAGAGTGTTAATAGACGCTCAGTTGGATGAAGACCAATGAGTACAAGACAGGTATCACCAATTGTCTCTAATAGACGAAAGGCGAACCGCAGCTATCTTCCATGGTCAGTTATATCAGCAAAGGATCGCCAGATCCTACAACAAAAAAATTCGGCTACGGCTGTTCAAACAACATGACTTGGTTTTGAAGAAGATCCTTGACAACCAAGATCAATCTAAGGGAAAATTCACTCCTAACTGGGAAGGCCCGTTTATTGTCAATGAAATATTGACAGGAGGCGCTCTCAGATTGCAAGAGATGGACGGCGATGAATTTCCACAACTCATCAACTCGGACACCGTGAAACGATACTATGTCTGAAGTTTTCATCAAGCAAACATCCTGGTGTTGGACCATCAGATCACCAGTCATTCTGGTTCTTTAACCCTTTACCACATATAACTCTTTCACACTTTGCCCCTCAGGGAACCATACTTTTTCAAGCCAGCAGCTTGGCTTCTCTGCGTACCTACGACTTAGGTCATCCCACTGCGGATTGAACCTCTCGCGTTGGTAGTTTGGCTACCCATACATGGGATCAAACTTCTCATACATGTAGTTTATCCTCAACCTAGGATTAAACTTTCTCCTCCCCGCACTCTGACCTGTACATGGGATCACGCTTTTCCACTCGCTCTGAGGGGCAAACTACGTTGACCTGATCTCCTCTTCAATAGGAGTACGTAGGCAACCATTTCATATGGCCCGGTCACAATAAAATAAAAACAACAAAAACATTTCTACCATTTTCCTTACAAAAATAAACAACAAAAGCATTCCTACACCATTTCTGCCATGTATAGCGTTGAACCTCTTACACCGTGGTTCAACTACGAGACTGATCTCCTCTTCTTCGAGAGATGCGTGGCGACCATTCATGGTTCGGTTTCACCCCCTACCAAAACACAAACCATTGTCAACTGGTACTGGGATCATCCTTCAAACCAATACATTTCATTGGCTTCAGACCAAAGGGATGGAATTACTTGAACTACTCCCAAATAGGAGATTTGGCAACCATCTAAGCTGCGGTCATACCTTGAAGAGCAACACCAATCCATAAGAGATGGAATTAACTGGGCTTCTCCTAAATAGAAGTACTGGCGACCATCTGTGGTGCGGTCAATCTTAGAGAGGTAAGCCACACTCCTCTCTATATTTCCATACAGAAACCAGTCCCAAGACACCAAAGATGGTAGGGATACATGCAGATCGATGATCCATTATGAACTATCCAGAGACAACTCAATGTCCATCCACCTAGGAGGAATTCAGAATGCATCAAGATCACAAGCCTTGAAGCAGCAGGTAGAATATCAAGCAAGTAGCAAAGCATATCTGAAAGGGAAGTGATCCAAAAATATATTTCCCTGTCATATATATAATGCTGTTTGATATATACAATGTAAACTGTACATGACAAAATGGCTAAGCTAGTCAGTGCAGGAAAATACAAGCTCATCTACAAGTCAGGGTATATGCGAGCTAACAAGCCCAACATGGCGTCCCTCTCAGAAGAAGGAGGCGAAGCTGTGGTCTCCTGTATGAGAATATCCACACGACCCAATAGATCTGCAGTCATCTACATGGTGACCATATGCTCATCATTGTAAGCGCTCATCTCTGCGATCATGCCAGTGGTAAGGGACCTCACTGCAGTACTATCTGTGACAGCTACATCCCGGGCAGATATGGCACTATCTCGCTCAACTATCACTGCATCTCTAGATGATCTGGCCTCATCCCGCTCAACAACAGCGATATCACTACGAGCTAATGCCTCGTCTCTCTCTAATAGAGATGCTTCTCTCCCATCAAGGGCAGTCAACATCAAGGATCGAGCATGATCTCTCTCGAAGGTCATCAGATGAAGACTCTGCTCTAAGTATCGTGGTCGAGTTACGAATCACAACAAGATCGGATGCTTCGGGAAAATTCGGAAATGTTTGGAAACCCGGCGATGGGCTCCTCCTCGATGTAGGAATCGATGTCCTCCATGGGACATCATCTGACTCACTATCCAGTATTGTAGATACTGCTGCAGTCGAAAAAATCTCTGTCTCCATCCATGCGGAATACTCTTCACAACAACCCGGATGGCTCACAGAAAAAACAGCTATCTCACGCTGATCCCAACAAGCGTACACACGAGATCGGTCCTTCGCTGAAAGAAAGCGAGAAGCTGAACGCTGACCTCTCGCCCCCTCGAAAGGATGAAAATCCTGAAACTGGTCAAACTGCGACATCACGACCAGTGGGTGATAAGTAGTCACACACCTCAAACCAGCTAGAAGGAGATAGTCCATGCCCGGAGCATGAGTAATAAAGTTGTATGGTGTGCTAAGCCCCGAACACGGCAATATGCTGAATGGATCTCTGATATCTGCCAAAAATGTGGACCAAGACAGAGCATCTATACACTCCGATTGCTGAAATGAGTATGCCATGGCTATATCATGGGTGAACCAATACCCATGCCGTCTAAGAGTGCCAATCGGTCTCAAGTGTGACATAAACCACATATATAGCATGACCGAGCTACCCATGAACACTCCTGTCGGATAAGTACATCGATGGGATCTTGTGCGCAGGTCTCTCTTCTGATCATAGGTATAATGGTACGACCCTCCCGAGAGCTCTCACCACCATGATGACTCAGATGTTCTATCTCATCCATGTACTGTGGCATATAGACATCGACGATCTGATAACAAACAATTACATCAACCACAGCCAAACGCCAATGATCCTCCGGTGCGGTGAAATCCCCAGAATGTCGTGAATAGCTATCCTCAGAGCCAAATCTATCATACAGAAAATGCTGGGATATCACGTGGCCAGACGTCAGCTCATCCTGTACTACTCTACGCCGTAATCCAGTGAGAGTCATGAACCGTCTATTTATGTCTCCCAAAGCCATAGGCAAAACATCTGCTATCAGTAAACACTCTTAACCTATAAATGGGAAATGATAAGAGAAATACTCACCAGTAGAAATGGGTAGAAGCCTAGCCAAGCCTCGGTCAAACCCTGTGAGTGCAAACGCATGCCCCAAAGGAAATAAGCAAAGGTGTAGGAGCCCCAATCATACTCTCCAATACGGTCCACATGATGCGTGGCACTGATCAAAGCGAAAGATAATGTAGAAGAGTTATCTGCTATGAAGCAGCCTCTAATGACCATCACGAATAATTGCTGCAGAATGCGATCACTGATTTTGACATCATCAAGCATGGGCTCACTCAAAAGCCTGCTCATAGCATCTACGCTCAAAGGACCTGAACGGACAATCCTGCCTTTGAGCGCCTCCGCCGGAACTCCTAACAATGATTTGACGGTAGTAGGGGTAATATTCGCCATGCAAGGCACTGGCTCCCCTCCAAACTCCGTACCTATGATAAATCGCCAATACATCGGCATCATCATCACCTCAATCCAGCAGATGGAGTGACTGAGTCTGATGAAACCATCGCTCAGACAATGCCCTGAGGTAACCCCAGGGACAACGACGAGGAAGGATGGAGAAGAATGCCCCGAATCCCCAATCATGCACTACACTTTGTAATCAGGATGAAGAGCCTGATACATGGAGTGTATACTAAAACAATTCCCTCGAGGCTGTGTGAAGCCGGGAACCTGTATGAAATGCAGATCAACATCAGAAACCTTTAATACTCATCAATAGGAAAAAAAGAAGATCAAAGTCTAACGCCATACCTCGTTAGCATTCAAGTACATCGATGGATGTCTGCTCAAATCACCTAGAAGCTCTGGGTTTGCCACCTAAATACAAGGTAGCTCCCTACGGGGAACATGTGCAGCAGGAGCGGGATCCTCAATCGGAATATCCTCCTCCACGTCCTCAACGTCTGGCACGTCTGCCCGAACTGGACGAATCACAGCCTCCACCAATCGACGAGGTCATGCGTCGACGAAACTGGGTCAAGGCACTTCGAAGCCCTCCTCCGTTATACCGTAAGTGGTCCTCACGGAACTACTTCTACCGATCCAGATCCATAATATCTGGACAATAAGTCTCCAAATCATCTCAGAAAGGGTGTGGTATTTCCTTACATGGAGTTTTCTAGAATGCATTTTATGACTATATGCATGCATGCATTTACTTTAACATATGATAGAGTTAAATTGCATGACTATCCAATGCCTACATTTTGGAAACTTTTGCCATAGTCCCCTTTGAAAATAGGACTATCTACATGGACGTAGGCATGTCTAGGTGGCCATTTAGTAGCACACCTGTCCCAAAGTCATATACATAATATATGCATTAAAAATCAAAATCATCCATGCATAAGGTTAACCTCAATATCTGGAGTACTTTGCCTTTCTACCTTTTGCTCATTGGACCTCAAATAGGACAAAAAATAGCAGAAAAAGGTGCCAATTTGACTGTCTCAAAAGTTAAATTTTTTCACATCATTATGTTCAACATGGTTTAATACTAACATTTACTATGTTGAATATTTTTTATCAAGTCATTTGTGCATACATAATCACTACTATGTGTTTAGATGCATTTCATGCGATAACTCAAAATCCAACGGATAAAAACTGGAAAAAATACATGCATACGTTACCAGGTTAGTGTAGAACACTTTTACGATGACAGAATTTGCAGAAAATAGCCCGAACTCAGCAGATTTGAAGGAGGCTCACAGATTTCTCTTAGCGAATCAAGTTAGAAATGACTTATGAGACCAATCTCCTGGATTATATCATCCACAGTTGGCCGCAGGCTCATCTGCGGCTGCAGTAGGTGTACCTGCCACACCCATATATGGGCCCCACCCCTCCAGCTCAGTCCAGTTCGAGTTGCAAAGGAGTTCTTGCAGACTAGAAAGGTCAAATTGGGAATAAACACACCACGCGATTGAGCAAAACAACATGCAATCCTGGTCTTCTCAGATGAAACTTTGAGTCTGTATATCACTCATTGGTAGTCACCCGAACATGAGGTATACCCTGCTAATTATCTCATTTGTTACAAATCACATCTGGCAATACTTTGAACAGGTCCGATGCCACCAACTCCGGGTCACTACCCTAAAAGATCAACGTGATCCCCGACGGGGGTTACAACGTGGATCCCCGACGGGGGTTACAACGTGAAGCCCTTGCAGGGGATTATAACGTGCATTCAAGCCATTGGCACACATATCAACGAAGGTTAAGCAGCCTTGACGATATCTCAGCCGATAGTGATTAAACCTATCAGAGCTCTAGAGCTATTCGAGGATTTCATGCTCGGTTACTCATATTCCCCAGCGGATCCCTGGCGGGGGTCACAACGCAATGATCTGTTGATTCACATGTCAACGAAGGTCAAACAACCTTAATAATCTACCCGCAGAGTATCAGCCGTTGATTCACATGTCAGCGAAGGTCAAGCACCCTTGACAATATATCCCACATGATTATTCAGCCATTGATTCACATGTCAGTGAAGAACACGTCAACGATGGTCAGACATCCCTGACAGCATTTGTTGTTGGCAGTAAATCCAACATAATCGTAACATGTTCTAGCGATACCAACCAGGAAAGGTCAACGTTATCAAATAGGATTGATGATGGAATATGTTATACACATCCTCAAATAGACCAAGCTTTATCCCCACAGATCTCTTACACATAAGAGGTACATCTTCAGGATCAAGTCGTTACCAAGGACACAGGAATTTGGTGATAACTCCAACATCAACATCCTAATAGATTCAGATTACATCAAATCGGTCGTCATTGCTAATCCCGGTTGAAGCAACGAGGAGCAACAATCATCCCCAAAGATGTTAGGCTACACAACCTCAGATATATGCATCATACATTTGCATCATGTTGCTACACATAGTGCCATGCATGAGTATGATAAAGAGGGGCATCTGTAGACACTCGAAATTTTCTGTACACCTGTCACTAACATTGCAGGAGGACAAATTCTTCTTTTAAAAGGGAACCCTGAAAGACAATCCATATCCATTCTGGATACTACCGGAAGTTTAGCATTAACCCCAGAGCACACACTGGGAGTAACAATTCCAACCTAGGATATAACCCCGAGGCTTGCATGTGACGCCCCCAAAATTAGGTATACGTCACCCATCTTGGGTTGCCACTTACATGGTGCAAATTTAAATACAACTTACTAATATAAGCGCTAGTATACAATACGACATAAAGCGTGAGTTTGAATACGAATATTGCCTACTAGATATTATACAAACTCAAAAGAGTCCTCATTACAATTATTATCACACTATCTCACATAATAGTGAGGACTACTAATGTTATCCTCTCGGACCATTACTCTGTTCCCCAGGCTAAGTCCCGGCTATATTCTCATTTCACGAAGAAAACGGTGAAAGAAGAAGGGTGAGCTCAACTAGCCCGATGAAAAATATTATAACTAAGATAATGCGAGAATAAATTATCAATAGTCTTCAACAATGTTAAAACCGATAAAATACAATAGACAACCCGGTTTAACTACTGATGAATATCGCAATCCATTAAAAGAGTCAAGTAGAAAATAAAGTCTACTATCTTTTAGGTTTTAAAGGTTTTCATAAATTTTTATCACTAAGACTCGGTTTAATGAATAAACCACAATATCTAATCATCCACCTACCACGGTCAAGGATTTTCATCAAATTATCAATGGTCATAACTATACTTAGAATCACCCCACGGTCATAATCATACCAAAACTATCCATCAACTTGCATTACAGAACCATGAGGACTTTTATCACATCATTTATAACAAGCCATGATTATACCGAATGATCCTGGTCATAATCATACTAAGTTCATCTATGCACGTAAGCCAAAGATAACATAATATAATATGAGGATGATGACAATGACATAATAATTCATAAAAAACAAGTTCAAGAATTATTTTATCCGAGGAATTAATAACGTCCAAATTGTCAACAAGATCTTTGTTTTGTAGAGTGAAATTCAAGAATGATCGGAAGAATTTTTCCATGAAAAGATCTTTGGATGAAAACGCAAATATATCGGATATTCTACTAATTTCATGGAGTATAGAAGTCAAAGTTTTAACCAACCGGGTATAATACGAGAATGGAATAACAAAAGAAATCACCATGCATGCGATAGATCCGCATGAGCGAGTTATTCCAACGAATAATAAATAACGGAACCGGTCGGTGAAATTCACACCAACGAGGATGTTCCAATGTATAATAAAGATGGAACCGGATCCGGTGTAAAACACACGAATAGGATATTCCAATGAATGATAAAAAGCGGAACCGGTCCGTGTAAAATACACGCATGGATGTTCCAATGTAGAATAATAAAGATTTTAACCCGTGTCCTGTAAAACACACGAACGGGATGTTCCAAATGAATAATAAGAATGGAATAACGTAAGAAGATCACCAAGTATAGGGGATTCAGCAGTATCAAAAGTTATTCCAATGTAATAAATAAGAATGGAATAACATAAGGATTTCACCAAGTATAGGGTATGCCGCATATACATCACGGTTATGTATAGGGTATGAACTTTTACGAGTTATTCCAATAGAATAATAAATAATGGAATAACAACGTAAGTTCTCTTCATGAATACAAAAGAATAACACCCCTTACGAATACAACAAATAATATTCCCTACCTTAGAAGAACCTGAATATTGGAAAAGTGAAGTAGCGAATACTTTTCTTCTTTCTCTCTATAGTTTCTCTCTCTAGAGTTTCAATTGAATTAAATAAGAAAATAATGAAGGAATGAGCTTCTATTTATAGGAAAATAGAATGCATAGTAATTAATCCATGAACGGTCCAGTTGATTTACTTTAATCGGACGGTCCATATTTAAAGCAAAATCTTTTAAATAAAATATCATATATTCTATTTATATAAAAATATTTTACTATACAAACACTATGCAACACTATGCAAAACACTATGCAAAACACTATGCAACACTATATGCGTAATAAAATATAATATATTCTATTTATAGAATAACTTTAATAAAGTATTCTATTTTATATAAAAGATGTTTCGCATTTTATTACGTTAATAACACGAATAAAACAAAACGTCATTATCGCTATAATAATTCATATTATTAATCGATGATAATGGAATCAAACCGAGTGACTTCTCACATAAGCATCAATAATCAATACTGGTAATACTACTATATGTAACCACACGTATTCATCGTACTTTTACTACTACCGAAAGTAGTTCAACAAGATTCACCAGTAAAACTTCCGCCGTTATTTCAATAAAATATTTTTTGTCGTTTTCTCGATCCGAATGATAATTACATTGTAGGGGTCCACCAATGATTGAGCCATTATGCGATTATTCCTGCTAAACCGAATATTCCCAGACCAATCGAATATAATATAACCACTTGCATACTTTGCAAAATTTATAAATACTACCCACAACTATAATATTATCTCAAATTCACACCATAATATTAAAAATTATTTCGACAAAATTTAAATCTTTATTGATAAAATCTGGGGGGTCTCACAATCTCCCCTCCTTATGGAATTTAAGCCCTCGAAATTAGGGTATGTACACAGTATGATAAGAGGTGAGGATACCTTGAATACCTTTATCATTAAAAATATTAAATTCATCTTCGCAATCCGCCAAAGATATTCATTAACAATTCATCTTTGCACTACAAAGCTAAAGATATACAATCAGTAAAACCAATAATCTTTGAGACGCAGCGACTTAATAGTATCACGACCACGAATTATCCATGCACTCTTGGCCAAGGATATTCGTGTTTTCAATCTGATCATGATTATACCGAATAATCCTTGGTCATAATCATACCAAGTCTATCAATGTATTACTGCCAAAGATGACTTTTACCACATCCATGAATTAATATTTCATTCTTTGAGACTCATTTCAATAATTAATCCATATCATCGAATCATCCCTGCACTACAGGCCAAGGATATTCATTAGTATCACGACCACGAATTATCCATGCACTACGGCCAAAGATAATCCTGTATTCATTAGTATCACGACCACAAATTATCCATGCACTACATGCCAAAGATAATCGTGTATTCATTAGTATCACGACCACGAATTATCCATGCACTACGTGCCAAAGATAATCGTGTATTCATTGGTATCACGACCACGAATTATCCATGCACTACGTGCCAAAGATAATCGTGTATTCATTAGTATCACGACCACAAATTATCCATTCACTACGTGCCAAAGATAATCGTGTATTCATTAGTATCATGACAACGAATTATCCATGCACTACGTGCCAAAGATAATCGTGTATTCATTACTATCATGACCACGAATTATCCATGCACTACGTGCCAAAGATAATCGTGTATTCATTAGTATCATGACCACAAATTATCCATGCACTACGTGCCAAAGATAATCGTGTATTCATTAGTATCACGACCACGAATTATCCATGCACTACGTGCCAAAGATAATCGTGTTTTCAATTACGGTTATGATTATACCGAATAATCCCTGGTCATAATCATACCAAGTCCATCTATGCACTACTGAGCCACGTATGACTTTCAACGTAATATAAGCGTGAGGATAATGATATAAAGAATCAATCAAATGAGATAAAGGATAAATATTAAACATTTATAATATAATTTATCCGAGATTCAAGAATATCCCCATGTTATCAATCACTTAATAATCTTATAATCTAATATCATTAATATTATAACAATATTTTAATCACTTCTTAAATTTATAAATAATTTATTTCAATTGTTTACGCTTTACCATATAATGCATTTAATCATTCAAAATGCCATACTCATAAGATATCATCACCAATGATCAAATCCCTCATCAAAAAATATGCATATACTCTATATAGGATTCTCTAGCCATAAAATCCTATTTTCAACTTTGTTACTTCACATAACATATTTAACTCATATGTTCATAACTAAACTATTTTCATGAAAAATACCAAATCAGTCCCAAAAATATTTCTTTTAAGGATTTAGCATAATATAGTCCCATAATGAAAATATATTTTTCTCGGAATTTTTAAAATTCATTTACTATTTTTCAAAAAAAATCAATTTCTAATTAATTCCTTAAAAAATTTGCTACCCCAAGTTTAACTCCAAAAATTTCCAAATCTTGGCAGGACCTTACACATGTTAACGTGAGCTTCCAGTTTAAATTTCATGATCATCGGAGTTATAGAACTCCGGTTATAGCGTTTTTCGTCGAAAAAACCTAAATATTGAAATAGTCATAACTTGCTCATTTTAAGTCAGAATGAGCTCATTTTTGGACAGGAGGTACTTTATACCATATACCTTCATGTCCCAAAAGGCCAGAATTTTTCTCATAATTTAAGTGGCCGAAACAGCCCTTCTAAAATCATGGCAGCAGCTTTTTTGGTTTTTTTGCAGCTTTGCACTCCTTTGCTAAAATCAGTCCACACAAAAATCTACAACACCTTTTCCAGTAATTCCACTTGGATTAGTTAGGTAACTCATAGATCTAACTCTAGGACTTGACCATACTCAAAAATTCAAAATATAATAGGAGATATGGTCAATTGAATTTCATGTTACGTTTTTCACCGAAATATGATTTTTAACTCCTTGTGATTTTTAAGAAACTTTCATGTTTTCACATACTAACCAACATAACTCATCATAACACTTACTAATATCACGTATACCCATGATTTTCATTAGTGCAATGCTTTTATTATGACTTTCATCATAATCCACGTAAACAGATCCTTTTAGTTGAAGAAATATTTGAGGGTTTAAGAAATGAGTTTTTGTATTGGGGTCAATACAAAATTCGATTTCACGCTCTAGGGTAGGCTAGAAAGTCTTCAAGAATACGTCAAGAAATTTATTAATGATAGAATATCATTCAAAACTGTGACTCTCATCCAAAACATGGATAATACGTCACATTGATACCAACTGTGACTTCTATCCTTTAACCTAGATAGCACCTCATAATGATGCCTATCAACTCGCCATCTTCTTTCATGATGTCACCTAGAGAAAGTCTGGCCTCGGTGCATTCCACAGAAGGAAGTCAACAACGAAAGGTTCAGGGATCTTTACTTATGGCTTGATATGACAATGATTGACTTTAATGGTTTGGTTACTTGAATTCGCACAACAGGTTGGTTATGAATATAAAAGCTAACAACCACTGAAAAGCATGATGAGTAGTTAACCAATTGATTCCTAAAATCACATCAAAGGCAAATATTTTCAAAAAGATAAGATCGACAGGTAACGTGAAAATGTTTATTTGAATCAAACAAGATTTAAAAATAGTAGCGGTAACGAAGGCTCCTACTAACAAAGTTTCAACCAATAAGTCAAAGTTTAACTTCTTCGGAGTCAAATTTAAACGTTGAACACAACTAGGTGAAATAAAAGAGTGGGTAGAACTGGTATCTAACATGGTATAGACTTCGCAAGAGCTTATGATTAACTTACCCGTGATAATTTTATTCAGGTTCCTCATCACGAGAAAAAAAACGCTCTCTCTTAAACTACCGGCTTTGGTTTGTCTGGGACAGCCTTTGGTGCCTCCATCCTAGTTAAATTTGTCTTCGGTAAACGACAAAATCGAGCTAAGTGACCTTCTCTTCCACAATTATAACATGCTTTAGATGACATCGTGCAGTTTGGACTGATATGTCCCTCCCCTCCGCATTTGAAACATATGATAGGTGGTCGTTCTCCTTCCTTAACAACGGTCTTTGGTCTTTGGCGTCTTTCAATCATTGTTGAATTTCCTCTTCTTGAAATTTCCATTCCTATTATCTTGGCCATGGTTACCACCAAAATGATAATTTCCCCACGATGGTTATCGTTGTTCCGATGGTAGTTGCCCCTTAATGACGATTATTATTGTGTTGTTGGTCGTTACCTTTTTGGTTGTCTTGACTCATTATCGCGCTCCAATAACTGAGCCCTATTCACAATATCTGAATACAAACAAAGTTTATGAGAAATTAGGGATTGACGTATATCGGGTTTCAAACCTCTTAATAACATTCGCGTCATTCGCTCCTCATTATCGACCAAATGGGATGTAAACCGAGATAACTCAGTAAACTTAGCCTCATACTGTGACAAGGTCATATTATTTCGCTTCAACTTGATAAACTCCACCTCCTTCATATGACGAATACTTTCGGGAAAGTACTTGTCGTTGAACAGCTCTTGGAACTTCTCCCAAGACATCTTGAGTAAGTCAGTCTGGGAACGTTTTACAGATTCCCACCAGTAATCTGCCTCTTCACGCAACATAAAGGTGGCAAATGGAACCTTTTGCTCCTCTGAGCATCCCAAGACATCAAATATCTTGGTGATCTGCTTTAACCACGTCTCACTTTTAAGTGGTTCTCGGATTTCCCAAAAAACTCGGTGGTCCCAGCTCCTTGAATCGCTTAGCGGTGACCAAATAGTGGGTTGCCATTATTTTCACCTTTATGAACAGGAGCCGCCTTTCGTCGATGTTGCATGAATTCTAAAACTCCTAAACGTCATCAAGTCGTTTGTCATTTGATCGGTGTTGTTGTTTACGGGAGGATTATCGCCATCATGTTGCACATTGTCCTGATTATTGATCTGGAGAATCAGCGGTCTCTGTGCTCCATTGCTATTCTCTACATTCTCGGATGCCATTTTTAAACACCGCCACAAAATAAGGGTTAATTGACATGCAACATATTATCACTATACTCAATGCCACCAATCAAATACCAAATAAACTTAGGTAGGTCATACTAGCGAAGAAATTCCTATCTCTCCCTCCTAGTTCTAGTCTCACATCTTAGCCAGGATCATATCCTAAGCTCGATACTAACAAGCTGTGGCGCCCCAAAATTAGGTATACGTCACCCATCTTGGGTCACCACTTACATGGTACGTAATTTTAAATACAACTTACTAATATAATCATGGTATAATAATCGACATAAACGTGAGTTTGAATACGAATATTGCCTACTAGATATTATACAAACTCAAAAGGAGTCCTCATTACAATTATTATCACACTATCTCACATAATAGTGAGGACTACTAATGCTATCCTCTGGACCATTACTCCGTTCCCCGACTCGTCCCAGCTATATTCTCATTTCAAGAAGAAAATGAAAGAAGGGGTGAGCTCAACTAGCCCAAAGAAGAAATATTATAACTAAGATAATGCGAATAAATTATCAATAGTCTTCAACAATGTTAAACGATAAAATACAATAGACAACCGGTTTAATCTGAATGAATATGCAATCCATTAAAAGAGTCAAGTAGAAAATAAAGTCTACTATCTTTTAGGTTTAAAAGGTTTTCATAAATTTTATCACTAAGACTCAGTTTAATGAATAAACCACAATATCTAATCATCCACATACCACGGTCGAGGATTTTCATCAAATTATCAATGGTCATAACTATACCGAATCACCCCGGTCATAATCATACCAAAACTATCCATCAACGCATTACAGAGCCACTTTGAGGACTTTTATCACATCATTTATAACAAGCCATGATTATCTGCAAGAATGATCCTAAGTCATAATCATACTAAGTTCATCTATGCACGTAAGCGAAAGATAACATAATATAACATGAGGATGATGACAATGACATAATAATTCAATAAAACAAGTTCAAGAATTATTTTATCCGGAATTAAGTAACGTCCCAAATTGTCAACAAGATCTTGTTTTGTAGAGTGAAATTCAAGAATGATCGTAAGAATATTTCCATGAAAAGATCTTTGGATGAAACGCAAATATCAAGGATATTCTACTAATTTCATGGAGTATAGAAGTCAAAGTTTTAACTAATTTGGGTATAATACGAGAATGGAATAACAAAAGAAATCACCATGCATGCGATAGATCAGCTAAAAGTGAGTTATTCCAATGAATAATAAATAATGGAACCAGTCGGTGAAATTCACACCAAGAGGATGTTCCAACGAGAATAATAAAGATGGAACCAGATCCGGTGTAAAACATACGAGATAGGATATTCCAACGAATGATAAAAAGCGGAACCGTGTCCGTAAAACACATGACATGGATGTTCCAACAGAATAATAAAGACGGAACCAGTCCGATGTAAAACACACAGATGCAGGATGTTCCAATGAATAATAGAAGAATGGAATAACGTAAGAAGATCACCAAGTATAGGGGATTCAGCAGATACAGTTATTCCAATGTAATAAATAAGAATGGAATAACATAAGGATTTCACCAAGTATAGGGTATGCTTATATACGAGTTATGTATAGGGTATGCCACTTTTACGAGTTCTTCCAATGTAATAATAAATAATGGAATAACAACGTAAGTTCTCTTCATGAATACAAAGAATAACACCCCTTACGAATTACACAACAAATAAATTCCCTACCTTAGAAGAACTGAATATTAGAAAAGTGAAGTAGCAGAATACTTTTCTTCTTTCTCTCTATAGTTTCTCTCTCTAGTTTCAAAGAATTAAGTAAGAAAATAATGAAGGAATGAGCTTCTATTTATAGGAAAATTGAATGCATAGTAATTAATCCATGAACGGTCCAGATTGATTTACTTTAATCGACGGTCCATATTTAAAACAAAATCTTTTAAATAAAATATTATATATTCTATTTATATAAAAACATTTTACTATGCAAACACTATGCAACACTATGCAAAACACTATGCAAAACACTATGCAATACTATGCGTAATAAAATATAATATATTCTATTTATAGAATAACTTTAATAAAGTATTACATTTTATATAAAAGATGTTTCATTTTATTACGTTAATAATACTGAATAAAACAAAAACGTCATTATCGCTATAATAATTCATATTATTAATCGACAATAATGGAATCAAACCGAGTGACTTCTCATATAAGCATCAATAATCAATACCGGTGTGCTACTATGCAACCACACGTATTACTTTATACTTTTACTACCGGTAGTTCAACAAGATCAACGGTAAAACTTCATGGTTATTTCAATAAAATATTTTTGTCGTTTTCTCAATCCGAGCAATAATTACGTTAATGGGTCCACCAATGATTGAGCCGTTGTATTAATATTCCCTGCTAAACCGAATATTCCCCAGACCCAATCGAATATAATATAACCACTTGCATACTTTGCAAAATTTATAAATACTACCCACAACTATAATATTATCTCAAATTCACACCATAATATTAAAAAATTATTTCGACAAAATTTAAATCTTTATTAATAAAATCTGTGGTCTGACAGTGCAGATCCAATATCGGAACACACACTAGAGAAGACCGATTAATCTCGGAGATAACCCCGAGGTATCCAATCTCAGTCCTAACCATGGGAATAGCCACCAACCTTGGTGATAACCCCAAGGAATGCAGTTTCGGCGATAACCCCAGAAATTATTGTTTCAAATACAACCAGCTTCAATCTGGGCGCTCACAATGAGATACTTCGTACCAACCCAGAGATAACACCGGGAGGACATTCACACCTCAAAGATGACAATGAGGACCTTCAACAAATGCAGCAGTCCAATCTCAGCGAAGCTCTGAGAAACATCTGCTTTATCAGCCCAATCCGGCGATAACACTGGTGAGGGTCAACATCGTCATCTCGCCAACACGATGCCACGCCACGTCATCTCGACATTTCATACACATCTCTACGCAATGATGTCCCAAAAGAATCAAGAATAATCAATCCCGAGTGACTATTGTGCGGGGTAACGGATATAATTTGAAGCTTGAAGACCAGAGGGCATCGTCCCATCTTCAATGACTTCATACAAAATTTAATCCTACGCCATTGTACAACTCTTGACAACGGCGGTCCAAAATAGGTCCTGTATACCTCAATCGGATGCCCGGATTGCACTTCTGAAAGTTCGAGCGGACATTACAATGCTCGAGTGCACGTACTACGAGACGACCTGACCCGAGAAACCCAGGCCCACCTGGGTTGCCTCTGGTACACCTACGGCTCAGCCGCAGGTACACCTGCGGCTCCACCCTCTATAAATAGAGGGATTGGGTTGGCCATTTTTCAAGAGAAACCGGCGAGGAAGCTCTGCCCAATTTGCTCTACACTCACCCCATATAATGTACTTTCTCATTTTAAACACCTGTGAGCTCATATATAGCTACTTTTGTACCTACAAAGGCCAGTGTTTACCCATTTTAAAGATATAGAAGTCTTCTTTGGCAGTCAACTATAAGCCTTCTCACACACTTTAAAGCCTTTCTCTTCATCTCTGCACACACCATTCTTCACGTTGAGAGTCGTGTTATACAGCATTTTCCTTTGACTTGATCCGTGGTTTTATTTCAGCCAGTATATATAAATATATTATATATATATATATAGAAGCAAATAAGCGCTCCGGACCAAAGTTTAGCCTAAACTTTGGTTTGGGAGCGTTATTTGCTTTCTTATATATATATATATATATATATATATTGGATTCCATCCACAATGACAATGGGTTGTTGAGGAGCAACCCATTTTGGCCCAAATTACTACAACATGTAAATTCGGTTTGTTACAATTTTTTTATATGCCGCTACAGTTTGTAGCGGGCTGGGCTAAAATAGGTTGCTCCCAACAACCTAATCATGTGATGGATACCTATATATATATATATATATATATATATATATATATATATATATATATATATATATATATATGTGTGTCGAACTTTGTTCGATGAGCCTGAACTTGATGCCCGAGCGCTTTATTGCTTTAATATATATATATATATATATATATATATATATATATATATATATATATGAACTGTGTGTCAAACTTTGTTCGATGAGCCTAGACTTCGATGCGAGCATTTATTTGCTTTAATATATATATACTTATATATATTAACCGTGTATGTGGACTGCTCGATGAGCTCGGATTTTACATCCTGAGTGTTTACTCGCTTTTATATATATATATATATACTTATATATATGAACTGTTGTCGGACTCTGTTCGATGAGCCTAGATTTTACACCCGGTGCGTTTATTCGCTTATATATATATATATATTTATATATATATGAACTGTGTGTCGAACTCTGTTCGATGAGCCTAAATTTTACATTCGGTGCATTTATTGCTTATATATATATATATTCGTCCCACACAGAGTTTACTTACGTGGTGGTTGATCGCTTTACGACTTTCTTTTACGTTTAATCTCCGCACTTTTGAGTTTACTTCCGTGGCGCTTGATTGCTTTAATATAGCTTTATTTATATTTTGTCCCGCCTGGAGTTTCCTCCATGGCGGTTGATAGCTTTACAACTTTATTTACATTTCGTCCCGCCTGGAGTTTCCTCTATGGAGGTTGATAGCTTTTACAGCTTTATTTACATTTCTGATCCCCCATGGAGGTGCTTTGTGGTTGGTGATCCTGTCTGTATATATATATTTACAGCTTTTATATATATACTTGCTTACTGCTTTCATACAAATTGCGGTATCTTGTGCGCCTAGGAATCATGTTATCACATATTCAGCCCAATTTATTGGATCTAGATTCGGTTCCGTGATGGACATTTTCAAATTATGGCGACTTTGTAAATTATTCTCATGGTGTCTAAATTTCCTCGATGGTTTCCATACCCATGAGGAAGTCGACATTATTTTGTACATTATTTTAAATACGGATGCTTCAGATCCAGAAATAAAATCAATCAAGCCGAAAAATTAATAAAATAGGAGTGTAAAAGGTCTCAATTACTATTGAGCATCAGGGTTTGAAAAACCTCTTTTATAAAACATCACTGCCATATCTTGCTTAAAATTGAATTTTACATAAATTCAAACCACAATATATATAAAGTGCTAACGAGGCCTCGCACTACTTCCAAATAACAGCACATTGACCCACACACACACACACACATTCAGATAATAGTTTCTTGAAAAGAGGCGGTCACCATGGTAACACGGATGTCGGGGGGTGTCTAACACCTTCCCTCCGCATAACCAAGTTCCCGGACCATAATGAATCTCGATTTAACCGACCCATTTAGCAGTCACATCACTGGGTCAATGTGCAAACCTTTTCTCGGTTGTGTTGGTACAACCATTTAAAAAACCAACTGGCCACTCTTAACAGTCCATCATCGACATTATACATGTTGGACCTTTTTCACTTGTTTTTTCAAACAAATCTCACCTAAAATGAGAACACCAAAGAACAAGTAACGGAAAGGGACATCAAAAAATCCCGACGTCGACAACTCTCATAGGCCCAAAACTGCCAACACAAAGGCAAACACCTGATGTTAGTAACACTCTTAACCTATAAATGGGAAATTACAAGAGAATTACTCACCAGCAGAAATGGGTAGAATCCTAACCAAGCCTCGGTCAAGCCCTGCGAACGCATATGCATGCCCCTGAGGAAATAGGCAAAGGTATAGGAACCCCAGTTATACTCTCCTATACGGTCCACATGTTGCGTGGCGCTGATCAAAGCGAATGACACCGTAGAAGAGTTATCTGCTATGAAGCAGCTGCTAATGATCATCACGAACAATCGCCGAAGAATGCGATTCCTGACTTTGACGTCAGCTAGTATGGGCTCACTTAACAGCCCACTTATAACATCTATGCTCAAAGGACTCGCACGCATGGTCCTGCCCTTAAGCGCCCCGTTTGGAACTCCTAGCAAGGATTTGACGGCAATGTAGGTAATATCTGCCATGCAAGGCACTGGTGACCCTCCAAACTCCATACCTATGATAAACCACCAATCCATCGGCGTCATCATTGTCTCAAAGTCCAGCAAATGGAGTGACTGAGTCTGGTGAAACCAACACTCAGACAATTCCCTGAGGTAACCCAAGGGACAACGACGAGGAAGGATGGAAACGAACGCCCCAAATGCCAGTCATGCACAATTGCTCTATAGTCAGGATGCAGAGCCTGGTACATGGAGTGAATGCTAAACTAGTTCCCTCGAGGCTGTGTAAAGTCGGGAACCTACATGAAATGCAGATCAACATAAAAACCCTTTACTCCTCATCAATAGGAAAGAAGGAAGATTAAGATCTAACTTGATACCTCGTTGGCGTGCAAATACATCGAGGGGTGTCAACTCAAATCACCTAGAAGCTCTAGGTTATCAACTTGAATACTCGGGAGGTCCCTATGGGGAACATGTGCAGTAGGAGCGGGATCCGTAGCCAGAACATCCTCCTCCTTGTCCTCGACGTCCAGCATATCAACCTGGAGTAGACGTATCACCGCCTCCACTAACTGATTAGGCTGTCTAATAGAACGGGGTCGAGGCACTTCAGAAGCCCTCCTCTCATGACACCGTAAGTGGTCCTGCATGAACTACTACTTTGATCCAGATTCATAATATCTGGACAAAAGTCTCCAAATCACCTCAGAAAGGGTGTGGTAATTTCTAACCCGGAGCTTTCTTTTCAAAATGCATTTTATGACTACATGCATGCATGCATTACTTTAACATATATATACAGTAGAGTTAAAAATGCATGACTATTTAATGCCTACATTTTGAAAAAATTCTTCCATAGTCGCCTTTGGAAATAGGACTATCCACATGCACATAGGCATGACTAGGTGGCCATTCAGTAGCACACCTGTCCACAGTCATATACATACTATATGCATTAAAAAGTCAAATTCATCAATCCATAAGGGTAGTTTAATGACCAGGATTACTTTGCATTTTTACCTTTTGCTCATTTGTCCTCAAATAGGATAAGAAATAACAGAAAAAGGTGCCAATTGGACTGTTTCAAAAGTCAAAAAATTTCACATCATTATGTTCAACATGGTTTAATACTAACATTTACTATGTTGAATATTTTTTATCAAGTCATTTGAGCATGCATATTCACTACTATGTGTTTAGATGCATTTTATGTGATAAGTCATTCTCCAACGAATAAAAACTGGAAAAGAAGACATGCATACATTACCAGGACAGTGTAGAACACTTGTACGATGACAGAATTTGTAGAAAGACGTCTGAACTCAGCAGATTTGAAGAAGAGCTCTCAGATTTCCTTCGCAGCGTAACATGAAATAACTTTAGAAAGCAACCTACATCATTAATAGCCATCCACGGCTGGCTGTAGGTCCATTTGCCGGCTGCAGCAGGTGTACCTGCGGCACCCCTATGTGGGTCCCACCCCTTCGTCTCGGTCCAGTTCAAGTTGCAACGTAGTTCTAATAAGCTGAAGAAGCAAATCAAGAATAAAAACGCTACGCGATTGAGCATAATGGCTTACAATCCTGGTTTTCTTAGACCGAGCCGTGGGTCTACACATCACTCATTGGTGTTCATCCGAGTATAGGGTACACTATGCTAATGATATCAGCTTTTACAAGATACACTCGGCAATTCCTGACGCAAGTCCAATAACGCCAATTCAGGGTTGTAACCCTAATCCTCTCAAGACACCCCAACGGGGGCATCACGCAGTCCAAATCAATACCCCGGCGGCGGCATCATGCATTTTATGTCGAAGTACATAAACCCGGCGGGGAATCATGTGTTTTATGTCGAAGTATATAACCCCGGCGTGGGCATCACGCGTTTTATGTCGAAGTACATATCCCCGGCGGGTGTTACACTACATTGTCATCTGCTGATACACATATCAATGAAGGTCAAGCAGCATTGACATCATTATAACTGTTGGCAAGTAAATCCAATGAAGCGTCGAAAGCCATCCGATGATTTCAGTCGTTGATTCACACGTCAACGGGGATCAAACAAATCCCCGATGGGTATTTTTCGTTGATTCACACGTCAGCGAAGGTCAAGTAGCCTTGACAATCTTCTCAACAGGGGCATTTATCCATTGATTCATACATTAGCGAAGGTCAAGTAGCCTTGACAGTCTGCCCAACAGGGGCGTTTATCCGTTGATTCACACGTCAGTGAAGGTCAAGAAGCCTTGACAGTCTGCCCAACAGGGGCATTTATCCGTTGATTCACATGTCAGAGAAGGTAAAGCAGCCTTGATAGTTTGCCCAATAGGGGCATTTATCCATTGATTCACACGTCAGTGAAGGTCAAGCAACCTTGACAATCTGCCCAACAAGGGCGTTTATCCGTTGATTCACACGTCACCGAAGGTCAAGCAGCCTTGACAGTCTGCTCAACAGGGGCATTTATCCATTGATTCACACGTTAGCGAAGGTCAAGCAACCTTGATAGTCTGCTTAATAGGGGCATTTTTTTGTTGATTCACACGTCAACGAAGGTCAGGTAGCCCTGACAACGTATACTGTTGGCAGTAAATCCAACAGAATATTGACATGTCCTGGCGATACAAACTAGGAAGGATCAACATCATCGAGGAAGATCGATGATGGAATATGTTATACACATCTTCAAAGAGACATAACGTTATCCCCACAGATCTCTTGTACACGAGAGGCACATCTTTGGAATAAAGTATGTATCAAGGATTAAGGACTTTGGTGATAATCCCAACATCAACATCCAAAAAGATTTGAATCACACATCCAATTTGGTCGATAAAGACATCATTGCCAATCCCTGGTAGAAGCAACAGGGAGCCAAAAATCATCCCCAGTATGTTGGACAACAATCTAACAACACACTTGCATCATACATTTGCATCACGTTGCTACACATAACATCATGTTTATCTTGTTGCATTTCAAGTGTCTAGGATTCTTTATCCTATCCATGTCATTGCATTGCATGAATATGATAAAGAGGGGCATCTGTAGTCACTCAAAATTTTCCGCACACCTGTCACTGATATTGCAGGAGGGCAGATTCATCTTTCAGAGATAACCTTGGAAGACAACTCATATCCAGTCTGGATACTACCGGAAGTTTAGTCTCAACCCCGGAACACACACCGGGAGTATCAGTTCCAACCTAGGAGATAACCCTGAGGCATGCGGTTCTAATACCGAAAACTCCACCGGAGAAGGTCGATTCATCTCGGAGATAACCCCGAGATATTCAGTCTCAGTTCCAACACTGGGAGTAGCAGTTACCAACCTTGAAGATAACCCCAAGGAGTGTAGTTCCGAGATAACCCCATAAATGCTTGTTTCAAATGCATGCAATCAACTTTAACCTCAACACTCACACCGAGGCACTTAGTACAAGACCCGAAGATAACACCGGGAAGACATGAACACCTCAGAGATGACACTGAGGACCTTCAACACCTGCAGTAGTCCAATCTCAGAGAAAACCCTGAGCAACGTCTGCTTTATCAGCACAAACTGGAGATAACCTCAGTGAGGGGCAAAGTCGTCATCTTGCCATCTTGACTCCATATCGCACCATCTCAACATTTCATACATACATTTCTACACAGCAATGTCCCATAAGAACCAAGGAGGTCCAATCCCGAGTGACTATTATGTAGGACAACAGATAGAATTTGAACCTTGAAGACCGGAGGGCATGGTCCCATCTTCCTGACTTCGTACAACCTCTTATCCCATGTCATTGCATAACTCTCGACAGCAGTGGTCCGAAATAGGTCTTACATACCTCAGTCGGATGCCAAAATTGCAAATCTAAAAGTTTGAGCGGACATCAAAGTGCATGTGTGCACATCCTTTAAGACGGCGGGACCCACGAAGCCCAGGGCACCCTGGGCAACCGCATGTACATCTGCGGCTAGCCATAGGTACACATGCGGCTCCCCCCTCTATAAATAGAGGGCTTGGGGTGGCCATTTTGTAAGAGAAAAAGGCTAGCAAGCCATGTCAAATTTGCTCTGTACTCACCCTACACTTAGTGATTTCTCATTTTAAACACTTATGAGCTCACATATAGCTTCTATTTGTACCGGAGGGAGCCAAGTGTTCATCCATTTAAAGATATAGAAGTCTTCTTTGGCAGCCCACTATAAGCCTTCTCACACACTTTAAAGCCTTTCTCTTCATCTTTGCACACACCATTCTTCACGTTGAGAGTCGTGTTTGCGTGTATGCCCAAATTCAGGTTAAATTTCATTTCATTTGATTATATATATATATATATATATATATATATATATATATATATATATATATACTGATATATATATTTTTATATATAGACTAACATTATCGAGTTATGCCTCGATTGAGCCTAGACTTATGTCCGGATCGTTTATTTGTTTTATATATATATATATATATATATATATATATATATATATATATTTATGTATATGAACTGTGTGACGAACTTTGCTTGATTAGCCGGGATTTTACATCCGGAGCGTTTATTGCTTTAATATATATATATATACAGTTATATATATCAACTGTTGTCGGACTTTGTTCGATGAGTCTGGATTTTATATCTGGTGCGTTTACCGCTTATATATATATATTTACATTTAATCCCGCCTGGAGTTTACTTCGTGTCGGTTGATCGTCTTTACAGCTTTCTTTACTTTTCGTCCCGCCTAGAGTCTACTCCATGGCAGTTGATTGCTTTTACAGCTTTATTTACATTTCTGATCCCCCATGGAGGTGCTTCATTATGGCTGATCATGTCTGTATATATATATTTATAGCTTATATATATATATATATATATATATATATATATGCTTACTGCTTTTTAATCAATTGCGGCATCATGTGAGCCTAGGAATCATGTGATCGCGGATTCAGTCTACTTGATCTAGATTTGGTTCCCGTGATGGACATTTTTAGCTGTAAGCAACTTATAAATTTATTCACGGTGTTTGGATGTCCTCGGATGGTTTTCATGCCCACGAGGAGTTCGTCACTGCTTTGTACATTATTTTCTTGAAGATGCTTCACATCTCAAAAATTAAAAGCAATCCAGTCGAACACTTGATAAAAAATGGGAGTGTAAAATGTTTCAATTACTATTGAGCACAAGGGTTTGAAAAACCTCTTTTATAAAACATCACTGTCATATTTTTACACAAATTCAAACCCTGTGTATATAAGTGCGAACGAGGCCTCACACTACTTCCAAATAACAGCACATTGACCCACACACACACATACACATTCATATAATAGTTTCTTGAAAAGTGGCGGTCACCGTGGTAACATGGATTTCGGGGGGTGCCTAACACCTTCCCTCCGCATAATAAAGTCCCTGGACCCTAATGAATCTCGGTTTCACCGAACCGTTTAGCAGTGTCACATCACTGGGTCAATGTGCAAACCTTTTCTCGGTTGTGTTGGTACAACCATATCAAAAACCAACTGGCGACTCTTAACAATCCATCATCAACATGATATATGTCGGACCTTTTTCACTTATTTTTTCAAACAAATCTCATCTAACATGAGAACACCAAAGAACAAGTAATGAAAATGGACAAATAAAAATCTCGACGTCGACATCTATTCAACCCCCCTTTAGATAACTATTGTGCCTCCAGGAACTAACAATAAAGTTCACATAGCAAATAGGAATTGAAAGACTTATCTGGTTTATAGAGTACAAGAACCGATTAACAACTTATAGCTATTTGTACCTCATGTATCCTACAAAATATATAATCATGCACATCATTTATTAGTCACATAACAACGCTTAGTAATCGTTTAAGTAACTCTACTTTATGATCTACTATCATCTTATTTAGGTTTGATACACAATGTTCAATTTATGTGGTTAAGTCCTATTAGGGCTCCTTATTGTCCATTCGATTTATTTACATTAAGCTTCCTCTTACTTCTCTCTACGCTCCACTTTAATACACTTAACATTTAGTTAAGTCTTAAACCTCGTCTTTACATCACATTAGATGTATTGTAAGAACTGTGAATTTCATGAATAAATATTTTTTTTTAAATAATAAGAAAATGAATATTTATTTGAATATAAATATTGATGCGTTGTGAGAACGAGTAATTAAATTAATTAAAATTGAATTTATAAGAAATGAGAAAAATGTGGAGTTGTGATGAGATTATAAAATGCCTTGTGTGGCATGAGAATGGAAATTGGAATGGAATAATTTAATTAATTAGAGAAGGGATTAATAAATGAAGGATTAATTAATATTATATTATTAATTAATTATTATTTTGAACAATAAATACAAATGAGCAAAAGTAAATTACATGATTAGAATTATATTTACTTATTTAATTGCGATTGTGTAAGTTATGTGGTAATATATAATACCTATATTAAAAAGAAAGTGTCTTTGTGACACTTTAGTATAACTATATAATATATAGAAACTATATAGTAAAGTGGAAGAAATTAGAAGTATCACAAATAATTGCTTATGTGACAATAAGTATGTGTGAGATCATTAAAGACATACTATCAAAGAATTATAAATTATTTCAATAAGTGAGTGTAATTGGATTACTAAAGTAGTGAATATATATTGTATTATTAGAAACTAATTAAATTGAGTCCATACATGTTATAAATATTAATTAGACTGGACTAATGTACATGGATTATATGATGTGGATACATAAATAATCCCTAACTTTCCATTATGTAGTAGCATTAACACATTTAAAATTTTATTTTGGAAACCTAAGAGAACAAATTAAACATTTTAATCACGTTGCCGAGTTTTAAAACTCCTCAGTGCTCAAATAGTATCCTACTTCTTCATTGCGTAAACTCCAGCTTCCTATCTGTGATGCCCCCAAAATTAGGTATACATAACCCATCTTGAGTCGCCAGATACATGGTACAGAATTCAAATACAACTTAATAATACAACCATATGTACAATACGACAAAACATAAACTGTGAGTTTGAATACAAATATTGTCTACTAGAGAGTATAAAAACTCAAAAGGAGTCCTCATTACAATTATTATCACACTATTTCACAGAATAGTGAGGACTACTAATGCAAACATCTAGGATCATCACTCTGTTCCCCGACTAGTCTCAGCTACGTTCTCATTTCCTGAAGAGAACAGTGAAAGAAAGGGTGAGCTCAACTAGCCCAGTAAGAAATATTATGACTAAGATAATGCAGAATAAATTATCATTAGCCTTCAACAGTGTTAAACTGATAAACCCTTGTTTTGTGACAGTGTTTGAGAATGGCATCTGAAATTGTTGAGATAAGCAATGAAGCACATGAGACCATTGAGTCACCAATGATCAATACCCATGATAATGTGCAATAGGAAGACAATAATCCTCAGGTAGAAACAATGGAAACCCACGGCTGGTCACCGCTAAGCAGTTCAAGGAGCTGGGACCACCGGAGTTTTTGGGAAAGCTAGAACCACTTAAGGGGGAGACGTGGTTAAAGTAGATCACCAAGATATTTGATGTCTTGGACTGCTCCGAGGAGCAAAAGGTTCCCTTTGCCACCTTTATGTTGCGGGAAGAGGCAGATTACTAGTGAGAATCTGTAAAACGTACCAAGCTTGACGCACTCCAGATGTCTTGGGAGAAGTTCCAAGAGCTGTTCAACGACAAGTACTTTCTTGAAAGTATTCGTCACATGAAGGAGGTGGAGTTTATCACGTTTGAGCAAAATAATATGTCCGTGTCGCAATACGAGGCTAAATTTGCAGAGTTATCCCGGTTTGCATTCCATTTGGTCTATAATGAGGAGCGAATGACGCGAATGTTTCTAAGAGGTTTGAAACCTGATATACGTCAATACCTCATTTCTCACAAACTTTGTTTATATTCAGATGTTGTGAATAGGGCTCAGTTAGTGGAGCGCGATAATGAGTCAGCACAACCAAAAGGCAATGACCAACATCACGATAATAATCATACCGGTGGCAACGACCATCGGAACAATGATAACCATCATGGGGGAAATTATCATGCCAAGAATGGTAACCACTTTGGTGGTAATCGTGGCCAAGATAATAGGAGTGGAAATTTCAAGAAGAGAAGGTTCAACAACGATGGAAAGATAGCAGCACCAACACCCATTTTCAAAGAAGGAGAACGACCACCAATTGTATGCTTCAAATGCGGAGGGGAGGGACATATCAGTCCAAAATGCACGATGCAGTCCAAAGCATGTTACAATTGTGGAAAAGAAGGTCACCTAGCCCGATTTTGTCGTGCACCAAAGTCAAGTCTAGTTGGGACGGTGGCACCAAAGGCGGATACAGACAAAACAAAGTCGGTGGTTTCAGGGAGAGCATTTTTCGTGAATTCTCAAAAAGAGAGTAACCCAAACGATGTTAGCATGGGTTAGTTAATTATAAATTCATGTGAAGTCTATACCTTATTAGATACCGGTTCTACCCATTCTTTTATCTCTCTTGCTTGCGTTCAACGTTTAAATTTGACTCCGGAGAAATTAGACTTTGACTTATCGGTTGAAACTCCGTTAGGAGAAACCTTCAATACCTGTGCTATCCAAGTCTTGGATGACAGTCACAGTTTTGAATGATATTTCTTTTATTAATGAATTTCTTTACGTATTCCTGAAGACTTCTTGTCCTACCCTAGAGCGTGAAATCAAATTTTGTATTGACCCCAGTGCAAAACCCATTTCTAAAACCCTCAATATTTCTTTACCTAAAATAATCGTATAATGTGCCAAAGATGTTGTCTTGAGATGTTGAAGATTACGACCATACCATTCAATATCTTCGTGGAAGAGCGAACGTGGTAGCTGACACGTTGAGTAGAAGATCGTATGCGTTTACGAGTGCGATGTTGTTAACACAAAGACCCATTTCGTATAACTTATAAATGATGAAGATAGAGTTAAAGACTCTAGGGACCCACGTGAAGATAGCGCATATACGAGTAAAATCGACTTTAATCGATAAAGTTAAAGCCGCTCAAGCTACACACCCGAATCTGATGAATGTGAAGAACAAGGTTCAAGCGGGCGTTATTCTAGAAGCAAGAATCGACGAAGAGAGGAAATATCAACCCTCGATTTAATTGGCCCATTTGAAATACTTGATTGAGTAGGAACTGTGGCCTATAAACTCGTTTTACCGCCAAGTATGTCGCGTGTTAATAACCATTTTTTTCACGTATCGATGTTACATAAATATGTGGACGACCCGAACCACATTATTGAATTGGAATTAGACGAGATAACAGAAGATTTAACGTATGAGGAGATACGTGTTTAAATCTTGGATAAGAAGGATTATATTCAACACTCAAAGGTTATACCTCAAGAGTTAGAATTTGAAGTCAAGTCAAGGTATCCTCACCTATTCGACATACCAGGTACGTACGTAAATTTTGAGGGCAAAATTTCATAAGGAGGGGAGATTGTAAGACCCCAAATTTTATGAATAAAGATTTAATTTTCTCGAAATATTTTTTTGAATATTATGGTGTGGATTTGAGATAGTGTTATAGTTGTGGGTAGTATTTATAAATTTTGCAAATATGCAAGTTGTTATATAATATTTGATTGGTCGGGGAATATTTGTTTTAACAGAGAATATTCGTACAACGGCACAATCATTGGTGGACACCACAACGGAAGTATTATTGTAGTTAGAAAACGACAAAATTATCTTCTTATAAAAATAACGGCAAAAGTTTTACCGTTAAACCGTTGAACTACCCAGTAGTAAAAAAACGATGTCTACGCGTGGTTGCGTAGTAGTACTGCGGTATTGATTATTGATGCTTACGTGAAGTCACTCGGTTATACTCAATTATTGCTACAATGGTGGTGCATCATATCTCTCTCATATTATTGATTCAATTATTGTCACGATATCATCTCATATAATATGTTATATTATTAAATCAATACTTGAGGCGACAAAGTTATTCATATTATTATTTGCAATATTGACAATGTCTAAAAGTTACATCGAGGAGAGGTTTGGTCACCTAATTGCGGCTAATAAGGAGAAATCCTTATCTGAAATCCCCTCTTCCACGGGAGCGACACGGTTGTTAAATATTGTGAGTTATAATATTAATGATGAATAAGTTCATGTTGATTAAAGATGAAATTAATAGTTCTATTGTGTTGGAATTATTAGTGTTAGTGGAAATCGACATTTATTTCGATATTAATTAATGTCTGGAGGTTATATTGATCAATTGGATAATTCACCGAATAAATGAGCAATTAATTGCTATTAATTCACATGATTATAATTATTTATTCACATTTGTGTACTATTGATTCGCATTCTTGTACAATTAGGGGTGGTGGTGCAAGATTGATAATACTTGCATGACTAAGTTAAAAATGGAGGTATAGATGGAGGTACTATACTGTAATTCGTATTTTCACATGTCTAGAACTATTGATTCACATGATTTACTATTGATTCAAATTAATTACTATTAGGGGAGCTGGTGCAAGTTTGATAATACTTGCATGACTAAATTAAAAAAAGAAAAGAGGAATGTATTATACTGTAATATTCTGAGCCCCAAAACGTGTAATTATCGAAACTATATTTTCCTATAAATAGAAGCTCATTCCATCATTATTTTTCACCAATTCACTAAAGCTATAGAGCAATTATTATAGAGAGAAATTATAGAGAGGAAGAAGAAGAGAAGTCTGCTACCTCACTATTCCAGTATCCAGTTTTCTTCTAAGGTAAGAGGTATTATTTCTTTCGTATTCATGAAGAGAGCTTCTATTATTCCATTCTTTATTATTATCTTTGGAATAACTTTGCTTCATGCAAATACCGCATACATGGTAAAATTCTTCATTATTCCATTCTTTATTATTATCTTTGGAATAATATGTCTATCTGAAATACCGCATACATGGTGAAATTCATTGTTATTCCATTCTTTATTATTCCATTGAATATCACATGCTGTATGGATTACGGCGACACTGGTTCCATTCTTTATTATTACATTGGAATATCACATGCATGCATATTACGTATGACCTGGTTCCATTATTTATTATTATGTTGGAATAACCTGTATGTGCAGTCTATCGTGTGACGCCCCCAAATCCAGGTTCTTTAACCTCAAATACGGTGCTCATGATCTATCATCATCATAAGCATTCTATAACTATTACAGAATAAAAAATATACATTGTTCATTATAATAAAGTTCCATAACATGGTCCAAAGGTCTTCTTAACCTTAACTTAAACACACCATTCATATTACAAAAGGTTTACATAAGAAATCCCATCAGATAATAATAATTAACGTTCAATCTAAACTATTCCTGGATCTTGCCCTTTCCTTTGTCTTTCGTGTTGGATCCTTCGGGCTTAGCTGAAATAAATGTCATGATATAGCTAGGGTAAGCAACTAATTTTCTTAGCAAGTTTATATACAAGGGAGATATATCACGACTAGAAAGAAGTCTAGCTTTCAATGTTCAACAATAGTATAAGATTGTGGAGGAACATGAATTAATAATCAACAATTGAATATTCAAATAATTGAATAACATGTACGTAGTGGTTTTGAAATAACCATGAACATTTGCCAAGGTGCTCAGTTATTTAAACTGGACCTCTTAATAAGTTTTGGTATTCAAGGGGATCAACCTTTCATACCTCGTGATTTATGCATAAACACTTAATAATCCGGCATTGATATCATGCCTTAATCAAATTCATCCTTTTCTCAGTCAAGAGTTGTTATCACATCAATTTAATAAGAACAACTTTTTAAAACACATTTGATTTAACAAATTTAAACATGCTTGATCTAGCAGATACAATTAGCATAGATCTATCTCATAAACAGTTCATGAATGAAGAACTTTAATTTAATTCACAGTTCAATAATAGTAGAACATGAATTCAATTGCACAAAGTGCGAATTTTAATAATCATTATAGATGTAAATAATCATCAATAATTATTCACTAATATTCTTTGAAAATAATAACTCGAGTTTGAGTTAGAAAACTTGCCTCGTCTGTAAATTACGGCTACTCAATTAATTTATATCCACTATGCAGTTAAATTATCTTCCTTTGAGAGACCTATAGTTAATCTTTCAATTAGTCATAGTATAACATTAGATTATGTAATCACGTAAATATTATACATTACATTTAGTTCTTATAAACATTATTTTGTCTTGATTATGCTACTATTAAGTAACAACATAATATTATTAATCTTGATAATATTTAATTCACTTCTCAGTATTATTAGTTCCTTAATAATACTTTCATTTGCTTACTAATATTATTAACATTTTAATAATATTATTAATCCTCTTAATAATATTTTAATTATGCATTAATATTATTACCTTAATAATATCTTACTTATGCTTTAGTATCATTAATCATTTAATAATACTTTTAATCATTTACTAATGCTTAAATCAAATATTATTAACCATTTAATAATATTTTAAAGAAATTTTAATCTTAATATTTTTATTTACTTATCAATATCATATTCTAATATTATTAATATCATAATAATATTTTAATAATTTATTGGATTAATAAACAATTTATTCTAATTGTTCACCCATTATTAAACCTCTTATTTGATATCCATAAAAGGTCATAAATAATATTTCTTATCATAAATTACCAAAGTGCTCTAAGATAGTCATGATATGATATATTATAATATTCAAGCATAAAAATCACATTTTTCTTATTAAAGACATCATTTAACTATTTATTTCCTTTTATTCTTAACTTAATCATTTTTAGGAAAACTAGCAAACTGATTCCAAAAATTCGTATCTTCTGTATTTTGATAGAATATGAAACCACAAGGATCCACAAATGTTTCTAGAATTTTAGAAAATGATTTACTATTTTTAAAGTTCCCAAAACACTCGGATCTTGCTTCATTTTTCATAAATTGAGTTCTCCTCATAAAAATCTAAAATTTTCAGGGTATTCTCTCCTAACATATAGGAACCTACGCTAAACATTTCGGGATTTTCCAGTGTATACACAGTCAGATATTCGAAGGTAACTTTTTAGGAGTCCTTTACGGAAATAGTCATTACGCACAATCTATAACTCGAAATATGTCCGTTCTTTTTCCTACATGTAGATAACTTCTCAAGGTACCTCTGTGAAATTTCTCAGATTTTTAAGAGACATTAAATTGTCCTTAATAGTCCCAAGAAAAATGGGACAGAAGCTATTTTAGGATTTTTGAACCCTTAACATTCCAAGTGGACTGTTTTGGGGAAAACAGCCCCAAAGGTTTCAAAACATGCTAGATTTATGTTCTATCACTTGGGTTTTCTAGATAACTTATGTATCTAGTACCCCCCCTTGACGGATCACACAAATCTAAGTTGGAAAACTTGAGTTACACAAGATTTAGTGGAAGAAAACAAGAGTTTTCACCCTTGGAGAACATATGCTCATATTCTTCCTCTAAGCCTTTGATCTAACACTCAAGATACTTAGTTCCATACATGATGATATGCAGGACTAGGGTATCTTGAGTATTTACTCATAACCCCAACAAAACTCAAGCTAAAAAACAAAGTAGAAGAAGAAAATGAAGGTTAGGTTATACCTTGATTTAATGGCAACCTTCCTTGATTTACCAAAGTAAGTGATTAACTTAGGATGCATGAACAAACTAGCACTCCTCTCTCTCTCTCTATATATGGATGAACCTCTCTCCCTTTTCTCTCTCTTGAAGTTGCTAGCTTGGGAGAAAATTATAAGAGGAAGAATGAAAGAAGAAATGAAATGAAAAAATGAAAAAAAAGGATACTTGCAAAAATATAGATACACTTAGTGTATCTAGCTATTATCCCCCACACCTTTCTTTTCCATTAGACAAAACCCCTTATCTTGTTCTTAAGTATGCTTAGTGAGATTTCCCACCAATGAGGTGTAGACAATATTGTACTTTGTGTAAGAAATTAAGAAAAGTAAGGTCATTAGCTATTTAAGGAAAGTTGGTTAGCAAATAAATTTGCCTTATATAGACACAAGGGGGTAGACCCTAAGCTCTCCAAATCCTCATTTTACTTTGATTTTTAATGCCCAATTTTGATTAATCAAATGTCTACAATACCCTTAATCAAGTGGGCTAAGTATTGATTTTCATTTTATTTCTTTTGGGCTTCTCCTTTAATTGTTTTGGGCTATGTAATAAACATAGTCTAGCAATTTTAATATATGTTACCCGATTTGATTATTTAGGGTTTCCATTCCTAATCTTATGAAATTTAATTACCTATACATGTGACTTTAGCTCATAACCTAATTAGGTTCACAATAATTAGGTTTAAAATTATTAGTCACTTGAAATAATAAGATTATCCACTTAAGTTAGTATATATATATTAAATACTAACCTCTCCTTATTACCATAACCCTTAGGTTATTTAATTGTCTCACCTAATGTATAATTAGGTTACAAAACTTCCATTCTTAATGAAATCTATACATGTGTGTATATATATATATATATATATATATCCATAAGTATAGTATATATGTTAATTGATCCATGCACCACTTCACATATGTTGTCACATATTGAATCACTATATAACACAGTTTTAAACATCAATGTACATACATATATAGTGACTTAAAATTCACGGTTATTACATCCTCCCCCCCTTATACGAATTCCGTCCCCGGAATTACCTATAGGGTTACTCAAAAAGATGTGGATAATTTTCCCTCATCCTTTCTTCGAGTTCCCACGTAGCTTCTTCACCATTGTGGTTCCTCCGAAGAACCTTTACAGAATGTATAACCTTATTTCATAATTTCTATTCTTTTCTGTCTAAAATTTCAACTGGAATTTCCTCGTACGACAAATCCTTTTCGACCTGAATTGGCTCGTACGATATCACGTGCTTGTAATCAGGCTTGTATGGTTGTAGCACTAACACATGAAACACATTATGAATATGTTCCAGTTCAGGAGGTAGAGCTACCTCGTACGCCACTTCGCCTATCTTCCTCAAAATCTCGGACTCAATTTACCTTTCTTTCCAAACCTTATCTTCCTTTTCTAGGTAGATACATTCAAAAATGCATGGCTTCTCACCTCAAAATCTCTCTTCTGGCGATGTAAGTATGCATACTTCTTCTGGCGATCTTGAGCTGCTATCAGTCGGGCTCTTATCACCTTGATGATCTCTATAGTCTGTTGCACTAGTTCTGGTCCCAACAGTCGACGTTCACCCACTTTATCCCATCATAAGGGTGTTCTACATTTCCTTCCATATAGTACTTCGTACGCCAGCATTCCGATGCTGGCGTGATAGCTATTGTTGTATGCAAACTCTACTAATGGAAGATGATCCTCCCAGCTACCCTTGAAGTCTATCACACAAGCTCTGATAATGTCTTCAAGTCTTTGAATCATTCTCTCGCTTTACCCATTGGTCTGTGAATGATACGCGGTGCTCATTCGTAGTTGCGTCCCCATTCTTTCCTGAAGACTCCTCCAGAAGTTTGACGTGAATCGCGGATCCCTATCCGACAAAATAGATACTGGTACGCCATATCTCGAGATAATTTCTTTGATATACAATTTGGCTAGCTGGTCCAAACTATATCTGATCTTGATTAGCAAGAAGTGAGCCGACTTCGTAAGATGATCTACAATCACCCATATGGCGTCGTGTCCTTTTTGCGTTGCTGTAAGTCCCACCACAAAATCTATCGTGATGTGCTCCCACTTCCACTCTGGAATCTCTAAAGGATGTAGTAATCCACTCAATCGTTGATGCTCTGCCTTGACTCTCTGATAAGTTAGACATCTGCTGACGTATTCTGCAACCTCTCTCTTCATGTTTGGCCACCAAAAGTGTTGATGCAAATCTTAATACATTTTTTTCCTTCCTGGGTGTATTAAGTACCTCGTACTGTGCGCTTCTTGCAAAATCTCTTCTCTTAGTTCTAGTACTAGCGGTACCCAAATTCTCCCTTCGAATCTCAGGAGTCCGGTGCCATCAATCTTGTATATCAATTCATCCCCTTCAGCTAACCGCTTCTTGATGCTGTCGCAATCTTTGTCCTTCTCTTGAGCTTCTTTAACCTTATCTAATAGAGTCGGGCTCACTGTCACTGTAAATAATTTCTCGTTAGTCTTCATCGGATACTTAACCTCTAAGTCAAGTCGTTCGAAATCTTTCACCAATTCCTCTTGAATGGTCAACTTCAGTAACTTATCTCTGCCTTTTCTGCTCAGGGCATCTGCCACTACATTTACTTTTCCTGGATGGTACAGAATCTCAAAATCATAATCCTTGATGAATTCTAGCCATCGGCGCTGCCTCATATTTAGCTCTTTCTGCGTGAAGATATACTTCAGACTCTTGTGATCCATATATATCTTACACTTCTCGCCATACAAAATGTGCCCCCAAATCTTCAAGGCAAAAACTACTGCTGCTAATTCCAGGTCATGAGTCGGAAAACCCTTCTCATAGTCCTTCAGCTGATGTGAAGCGTACGCAATGTCCTTGCCATGCTACATCAGTACACAGCCAAGACCCTTGTGTGATGCATCACTACACACTACAAATCCTCCTGTGTTGTTTGGTAAAGTTAACACAGGTGCCTGACTAAGCCTCTTCTTCAATTCCATGAAACTCTCTTCACATTTCTCCGTCCAAACGAACTTCACTGTCTTTCTGGTAAGGTTGGTCAACGGTGATGCTATCCTTGAAAAATCTTGGATGAATCTCCGATAGTATCCTGCTAATCCCAAGAAACTCCTAATTTCTATCTGCGTCTTTGGCTGTTCCCAGTTGATAACCGCTTTTACCTTTGTTGGATCCACCAAAACACCATCCTTGTCGATAACGTGACCCAAAAACTGCACTCTCCGCAACCAAAACTCACACTTGGAGAACTTTACATACAACTTCTCCCTCCTTAACGTCTCTAACTCTATCCTTAGATGTTCAGCGTGCTCTTCCTCTATCTCTGAATATACCAGAATGTCATCGATGAACACGACAACAAACTTATCCAAATACTGTTTAAACACTCTATTCATCAAGTCCATGAATGCTACTGGCGCATTCGTCAACCCAAAAGACATTACCAGAAACTCAAAGTGTCCATACCGAGTTCTGAATGTCGTCTTTGGAACATCTTCCTGCCTCACCTTCAGTTGGTGATAACCAGTCCTCAAGTCGATTTATGAAAAATATTTCTCCCCCTTCAACTGATCAAACAAATCTTCGATCCTGGGCAATGGGTACTTGTTCTTAAAGGTGACCTTGTTCAACTCCCAATAGTCGATACAAAGCCTTAATGACCCATCCTTCTTCTTTACAAATAAGACTGGTGCTCCCCACGGTGATACGCTCGGTCGAATGTATCCTTTATCTAATAATTCTTATAGTTGAATCATCATTTCCTTCATTTCTACCGGAGCCATACGATACGGCGCTTTGTATACTGGTGATGTCCCTGGTGCCAAATCGATAACAAACTCTATCTCTCTATATGGTGGCAATCCCAGAATCTCATGTGGGAAGACGTCAACGAATTCCCTTATAATAGGTATCTAACCCAGTTCACCCTCGACTTTGCGGGTATCCACAACATGAGTCAAATAACCTATGCAACCTTTCCTAAGCAACTTCTTTGCTTGCATCATCGTCAGACAAAAATATTGTCTCGGCGATTTACTGCCATGAAATACCACCTTTGACTTATTCAGAGTCTTTAGGTGTATGCACTTTTCTTCTGATCGATGATCCGCTCACGTGACTTGATAACCAATCCATCCCGAGGATTACATCAAACTCTCCAAGACGAATCGGTATCAAATCCGCATTAAGCTTAAACCCTCTTATATTAGCACAACAGTTCTTATGTATGTAGTCTACAGGGATAATTTCTTTGTTTTTTACTTCTACATTCATTATCGAATAACACATAAGCATTTATATCGTTGATCGAAATTATACCTGACACCACCTCCCTGGATGCCACGACATCTTGCACTGTCATATTGAATGTCCTCGCTGTCGGCTTGTTTGGCTGGGCTGGTCCTCCACTGGTTGTCCTAGTGTTATTGCCCCTATTTCCGTTTCCTCCATCCGTGCTTTTCTTCTTTGGGCAATCCTTGATCCGATGTCCCAATTCACCACAGTTAAAACAACCTCCCTTCTTCACCTTAGAACAATTGGGTGAGGTATGCCCTTCTTGTCCACAGGTATAACATACTGTTTTTCCTTTCAAGCACTCTCCCGAGTGACCCTTTCCACAGTTTCCACATACTGACTTCTTTTGTTGCACACTTCCTTGCTAAATCTCTAAATTACTACCCCCACTGCTCCATTTTCGTTTCTTGTTGTTGCTACCGCCACTGCTAACATTCTGATTCCCACCTTCTACATTCTTCTTGTTCTTCTCCCAATTGTACTTTGAGACCGCTTCGCTTCCACCTTCCGCTATGAGAGCTTTCTCTAACAGAGTTGAGAATGAAGTGATTTGTAAAATTGCTACCTAACTGTAAATCCACGGCTTTAGTCCATTTTTGAACCTTCTTGCTTTCCTCACCTCCGTGTCTACCTGATGTGGAGCGAATCTGGCCAATTCATTAAACTTTGCAGCGTACTCTGACACTGACATATTCTCTTGTTTCACTTCCAAAAACTTGATCTCCATTCTCGCTTGTGTACTCTCAGGGAAGTAATTCTCAAAGAACAACTTCTTGAACGCTTCCCAAGTCACGATTCCAGTCCCGACTTTATTCTGGTTGTCCTCCCACCAATAGTTAGCCTCACCCTTCATTCAGTAGGTAGCAAAAATTGTTTTCTGTTCTTCTGCTACTCTAGCAATAATGAAGGCCTTCTCAATCTCCTTCATCCACGTCTGGACCTCTATCGGGTCTGTTGTTCCTCTAAACTTCGGCGGTCCTACTGCCTTGAAGTCCTTAAAGTTGACTAATTGGTTTCCCGCCTGATTTCCCGCAGGTTGAGCTTGATTCCTCATAGCTTCAGTCATCATGTTGACAAAGTCTTGCATTGGGTTTGGTTGAGCTCCCGCTGCATTATTAACTGACTCATCGATCTCTTGGTTCCTTAGTACACGTCTGGGTGGCATTATATAGTTAAACGAAATTCTAACACGTTACTCGGGTTTTATTATCGTATAAGTACTTAGCATGCAATACGCTACTGTATTCAAATAATCAGATGATCATTATGTGAGAGTTTTAAATTACCAAGATTTGGAAGTCTTTCTCCCTGATTAGTGGGTTAAGTTTGTTTTTAAAAAAAAATTTCTAATTCAGTCTACTAGATTCACATAACATTAAATAGACAATTTACTATTTAAATTTTCCAACACATAATAATGCATTTATATTCATATACCAATGTTTTAATACAGACTGACTAAACATCTGGCATACTTCTATAAATGCTCAAGGCATAAACTGCCCACCACCAACTATCCTCTAATGGACAAAAAGTGAGGATTCACTACCATCTACCCCTCTATCAAAATAAAAGTTGGGGTCTAACTGCCATCCTATGCATACAGCAAGGCATAAGGATTTACAACAACTAAACAGTCCCTATTAGAACCAAAAAGTGGGACTATATCGAACATGAATATAAATCAACGCTTGCTTTCACTGCTGAAGGGCAGCTCCATCCACTCAGCGTCGAACTTCATAAAGGCGATGTCTAAAGCTTGCTCTAACGTATATATCCTCACATCTTTAGCTTCCACCTCATCTCTCAACTGTCCTAGCTGTAGCTCTCTCTGCTCCAACTTCCCTCGCAACTCGGCTACCTCAGCCTGTGCCTAGTAAGCAATGTCCTTGTACTGCTGCTCTGAAATCTGGAGGGTGTGGTTCTGCGCCTCCACTCGCTCAGCCCTAACCTCTAGCTCGACGTTCGTCGCCAATAAGTCTCATATCAGAGCATGCTCCATGGACTCTTCACTAGAGTCCCTCAATTCTTGGTTCACTGAATAGCTATCTTAACTCTCGTCAGCCATCCTATGACCACAATAAATAATCAAAACAACATCAGTACCACAATAAAATATATTCATTGATAAAATGAAATACTATTTTATTAAGTACAACACATACTCGATGTATTTCCATAATCCATCTCCTAGCATACTCTATAAGAGTTTTCTACTAAGGTTATAACCTAGGTTTCACATTCCTAATGTTTATAACCTATGGCTCTCATACCAACCTGTGATGCCCCCAAGTCCAGGTTCTCTAACCTCAGATTCAGTGCTCACGATCTATCATCATCATAAACATTTTATAACTATTACGGAATAATAAACATACATTGTTCATTATAATAAAGTTACATAACATGGTCCCAAGGTCTTCTTAACCTTAACTTAAACACACCATTCATATTACAAAAGGTTTACATAAGAAATCCCATCAGATAATAATAATTAACGTTCATTATAAACTATTCCTGGATCTCGCCATTTCCTTTGTCTTTCGTGTTGGATCCTTCGGGCTTAGCTGAAATAAATGTCATGATATAGTGAGGGTAAGCAACTAATTTGCTTAGCAAGTTTATATACAAGGGAGATATATCATGACTAGAAAGTAGTTTGACTTTCAATGTTCAACAATAGTATAAGATTGTGGAGGAACATGAATTAATAATCAACAATTGAATATTCGAATAATTGAATAACATGTACTAAGTGGTTTTGAAATAACCATGAACATTTGCCAAGGTGCTCAGTTATTTAAACTGGACCTCTTAATAAGTTTTGGTATTCAAGGGGATCAACCTTTCATACCTCGTGATTTATTCATAAACACTTAATAATCCGGCATTGATATCATGCCTTAATCAAATTCATCCTTTTCTCAGTCAAGAGTTCTTATCATATCAATTTAATAAAAACAACTTTTTAAAACACATTTGATTTAATAAATTTAAACATGCTTGATCTAGTTGATACAATTAGCATATATCTATCTCATAAACAGTTCATGAATGAAGAATTTTAATTTAATTCATAGTTCAATAATAGTAGAACATGAATTCAATTGCACAAAGTGGGAATTTCAATAATCATTATAGATGTAAATAATCATCAATAATTATTCACTAATATGCTTTGAAAATAATAACTCGAGTTTGAGTTAAGAAACTTGCCTCGTCTGTAGATTACGGCTACTCAATTAATTTATATCCACTATGCAGTTAAATTATCTTCCTTTGAGAGACCTATAGTTAATCTTTCAATTAGTCACATTATAACATTAGATTATGTAATCACATAAATATTATACATTACATTTAGTTCTTATAAATATTATCCTGTCCTGATAATGTTACTATTAAGTAACAACATAATATTATTAATCATGATAATATTTAATTCACTTCTTAGTATTATTAGTTCCTTAATAATACTTTCATTTGCTTACTAATATTATTAACATCTTAATAATATTTTAATACCTTACTAATATTATTAATCCTCTTAATAATATTTTAATTATGCATTAATATTATTACCGTAATAATATCTTACTTATGCTTTAGTATCATTAATCATTTAATAATACTTTTAATCATTTACCGATGCTTAAATCTAATATTATTAACCATTTAATAATATTTTAAATAAATTTTAATCTTAATATTTTTATTTACTTATCAATATCATATTATAATATTATTAATGTCATAATAATATTTTAATAATTTATTGGATTGATAAACAATTTATTCTAATTGTTCACCCTTTATTAAACCTCTTATTTAATATCCATAAAAGGTCATAAATAATATTTCTTATCATAAATTACCAAAGTGCTCTAAGATAGTCATGATATGATATATTATGAGTATTCAAGCATAAAAATCACATTTTTCTTATTAAAGACATCATTGACTAATTTATTTCCTTTTATTCTTAACTTAATCATTTTTAGGACAAATAACAAACTGATTCCAAAAATTCTTATCTTCTGTATTTTGACATAATATGAACCCACAAGGATCCCCTAATTTTTCTGGAATTTCAAAAAATGATCTACTATTTTTAAAGTTTCCAAAACACTCGGATCTTGCTTCATTTTTCATAAATTGAGTTCTGCTCAGAATAATCTGAAATTTTTAGGGTATGCTCTCCTAACATATGGGAACCTACTGTAAACATTTCGAGATTTTCCAGTGTATACACAATGAGATATTCGAAGGTAAAGTTTTAGGAGTCTTTTACGGAAATAGTCATTACGCACAATCTATAACTCGAAACGTGTCCGTTCTTTTTCCTTCATGTAGATAACTTCTCAAGGTACCTTTGTGAATTTTCCCAGATTTTTAAGAGACATGAAACTATCCGAAACAGTCCAAAGAAAAATGGGACAAAAGCTATTTTAGGGTTTTTGAACCCTTAACATTCCAAGTGGACTGTGTTGGGAGAATGCATATTATGATTTGATGTTTTAATGTATATACTCATGATTATTTATAAAGTCCTTCCAAGTAAGATATGTACAAGGACTTAGTGATAGATCAAATTTGTTAGGTTGATCTAAGATCGTAATGTGTATCATTCTTTAATAGAATGTATAGATAAAAAGATCAAAGCTGTTAGGTTGATCTTGAGATGTAATAGATAGGGTTCGAAGAAATCGTAGTGTATCATCTGATCAACATTGCAGAAGTCAAGGCAGAAACGTAGAGCTTCAAAGATCGTAGTGTGTACCTGCCTTGAAGGGACTTTTCAAAAATCGTAGAGTGGTCCCAACGTTTGCCGAGCAAACTCAACGATCGTAGTGTGCTGAAGCAAACGTGGAGTTTACAAGTCAACGATCGTAGTGTACTCTCGGAAACGTAGAGTAACAACACGAACAAGTGAAGATCGTAGTGTGCAAAGGGTTTAAGAGAAATCGTAGTGCTCTCTAACTGGTAGCATCAGATCAAGCACCAAGGCAACAAGTCCCTACGATCTGAATCGTAGAGTATCATGATCTAAATCGTAGAGCATCATCTGTCTCATGTCAGAAAACGTCGAGCCTCATGATTTGTGTAAAGGTAGATTTCAACATATGAGGAATGGATTCTAGATGTTGCAGTACTCATCAGTCCCAGAGTATATGAAATATCCTTAGTATGCAATAAAGAAGCGTCTTGAAGAAGATAAGGATAGTACCATGGATAAGAGGGACAAAACACCTTTTCAGGTGGTAGGTGAGAAAGCGATCTGGCAAGTCGGTGGGCGAATGCGATTTCGGAAGATGTGAAAATGTCTCCATCAAAAATCAGAAAAGTCAAATGCATTTAATGTCTTAACGGATTGATCCAATAGATAGTTTTCAAGATCACATATATGCAGATCAGACAGATGAAAGAGAACCAAGCAAGCATTGAACAAACAACGTGAACATCTCTCTCAAGCTCAACTCTACGATCTGAGATATTGCAAAGCTTGCTCAGCTACTCAGTTCTTTAGAACAAGTGCTTACACAAAAACTGAGTAGCAACCAACTGGAACACAACATTATCAACCAACTGAAGAAGAGTACCAAGTTTGCTGGACTTGAAGAGTTCGTAGTGAACTATAAGAAAGCCAAATCTGCTGGACTTGAAGAGTTCAAGAGTGAACTAAGAAGTTCCTAGACTGTTGGTTTAGAAGGAATCTGTGTGATTCAGAAGTTGTAACATATATCCTTAGTGGATATCCTACTCGTTGAGTAAAAGAGTGGACTAAGAGCTTAAAGTGCTCTGAACCACTTAAAAACGACTGTGTCATTTACATCCATATCATAACTGCTATATCTGTTATAACTGCCATAACTGCCTCACCCTCATTACTCCATTGCTTGGTAAAGAAGATTAAAACAAACATTTATTCCGCTAAGTTTTAATCATTATCAAGGAACAAGTTTAAAACGAAAAGATTTTTAAATATCTATTCAACCCCCCCTTCTAGATAACTATTGTGCCAACTAGGAACTAACAATTTGTATCAAAGCATGTTCTATTTTACAGCTTACAAGCTTTAGTAGATCCAATGGCACTCGTACCAAGCGAATCCAGGACCGGGGGAGGCAGCAAGCCACCAATGTGCAACAAGGATAAATTTACTAACTGGAAAGTCAGGATGCAAGCATACATGGACTCAATAGATGAAGATCTATCTGAGACTATTCAAAATGGGCTTTATATACCAACAAAGCTTGCACCAACCAATGACGATCCAAACAGAGTTCAACTCAAAGTTAAAGAAGAATGGACAGACACAGAGAAGAAAGTTGTCCAACTTGATAAGAAGGCTAAGAACATCCTGTTCCAATCCTTAGAGGACGATCTGTTTTAAAATGTTGTAAACAGCAAAATAGCTAAGGAAGTTTGGGAAGCACTGCTGATCATGCACGAAGGAACTGAAGAAGTTAGAGAGAACAAACAGTCTCTTCTAACAAAGAAATACGAAATGTTCGCACATGTGCAAGGAGAAAATGTAACTGCCACCTATGAAAGATTCAACGTCCTGCTCAACTCTCTACGAGCATATGGAAAGGTCTATCCTAACAAAGATCTGACCATAAAGTTCATGAGAGCCCTACCAAGCAGGTGGGATGCCAAGACCACTGCAATAAAAGAGTCAAAGAATCTCAACGAGATGACAGTTCAACAACTATATGGCAATCTCCCGACATCTGAACCGGAGTCGACCCAACGTCTTTGAAACCTTATCGGAAGGAAGAAAGAAGGATAAGGGTGTTGCTCTCAAGGCAACTGAAAGTGCATCAAAGGTCAACACTGAGATTGACTCGGTGATGATGAAGACGATGATGATGACTTTGCTTTATCTTTGGTAAAGAGACTAAGAAGGTTCAATGCGACAAGCGCGAATCATCAAGCCAAAGAAGGTCGAAGAATTACATGATCGAGGAGCAAATGAATGACCTATGCTACAATCTGCAAAAAAAGCACGCCACTTCATCGCCAATCGCAACAAACCTATCAAAGAAGAACTAAAGAAGAAAACACATGCAAAGAAGGAATGAAAGGAAATAAGAGGCCTCGGAAAAAGAGACAAAGGCACAGTAGGCGGAGGGATCGTGTAGTGATTCAGATAATGACTCAAATGCTGACTCCGGAGATGAAGAAGAACCACAAATGGCCAATCTGTGCTTAATGGCCAAACATGCAAAGGACAAACAAAGCCTCAACATACATAATGTAAGTCTTGACGAGGTATTTGATTTCAACTCACCTGATGTAGACATGAATGACTTAAGAACTGCACTGCATGGCATAACCACTGATCTACATCAATACATGAAGTGGTTTAGAGTCTTGTCTAAAGATCATTCACTTCTTCAAGAGGAGAAGAAGAAAGTTCAAGAAGAGCTTGAAACAACCCTTCTAAGTACTAATCTTCTTTCCAAGCTTGAGGCTGAGAATTAAACTTTAAAACAAACAAACACACTCAATGCACAAAGAGAGTCTATTCTAACCTCTAAAGTTGAGGATATAGAGAAGACTATCTCTGCATGGAACAAATCCTCATCGTCCATGGACTGCCTCCTCTCTAGTCGGAGAAGCACATTCGATAGAACAGGTCTAGGCTTTGGGGAATTCATCTCAGAGCCTTGTGTGGAAAAGACAATGGAAACTAGCACTAGTAATGCCTCAAGTTTTGGTAGAGGCATTACCTTTGTGAAATCCTCACAGTTAGAAGAGTCAGTTCAACCTTGTTCTACTGTTTCTAGTTATACTCAGAGAAGTAAAGGATCTCATGCTGGCCTGGGCTTCATAAAGGAGAAGAGTAACCCAATCTCTACTCACCAACCTCGAAGAATCGTAGAGTCAAGCAAGACCAACTCTACGAATTAACTGGGAAGGTACAGTAGAGGTAAGGCACACTCATCACTGTTTATGAAACCTAAGGACACATGGAAGAAAGAGAATCAGTTAAACAGAAGGTCAACTAAAGAACTACACGAGTCCAAGTGGAAGATGAATCATCATGCACACACAGGTATGCATCATAATAGATGTTTTATATGCAATAAATACGGTCATAGGGCTACAAAATGTCATTATAACTCCATGCATGTGAGACCCAAGATTAGACATATTTGGATCCCCAAAGGCACTAACAATGAAGGACCCATGCAAATATGGGTACCAAAATGAAGGTTCAAATGTGTTGACAAGAAAAGAGCTCCACGACCTCAACATGGTATCTGGACAGTGGATGCTCGATGCATATGACAGGGAATAAAGCTCTACTATCTAACTACATAGAAAAGGAGGGTCCCTCAGTCATCTATGGAGATAACGGCTCGGGCAAAACAAGAGGATATGGCTCTACTGGCAATGGTGCAGTATCTTTCAACAAAGTAGCCTATGTGGAAGGTCTTCAACACAACCTTCTAAGTATCAGCCAACTATGTGACAAGGGTCATCAAGTGACATTCCTCAATAACCAATGTCAAGTTAGAGATTTGAAGACATCTACTGTAAAACTAACTGGGACAAGAGAAGGAAATGTCTACACAGCGGATCTTGGTCAACTAAGCTCAGATGAGACAATATGTTTTCTGGCAAAAGCATCTGAAGAAATGAGCTGGCTGTGGCATAGATGGTTGTCTCACTTAAACTTCAAAAGCATGTCCAAAATAGCATCAAAAGACCTAGTAACTGGCCTACCCAAGTTCAACTTCGTGAAGGAAAGGCCATGCAATGCCTGTCAGCTTGGAAAGCAAACCAGAAGCTCATTCAAAAGCAAGACTGCCAACTCTATTGACAAGCCACTGCAGTTACTTCAATTGGATCTCTTTGGGCCAATCCCAACAACCAGTCTTGGAGGAAAAAGATACTCTCTCGTAGTCGTGATATACTACACCGTATTCATATGGGTATTCTTCCTAACTTCAAAGGATGAAATAAGCTCCGAATTAATCAAGATGTTCAGACTGGTGATGAACGAGAAAGGAGAAAAAATCAAGGCCATAAGGAGTGATCATGGCAGAGAATTCGATTTCTCAGAAATGGATCAGTTCTGCATAGACAATGGGATCAGTCACAACTTCTTAGCTCCACGAACTTCTCAACAAAATGGAGTAGCCGAAAGAAAGAACAGAACCTTGACAGAGGCTGGAAGAACTCTACTAGTTGCAGCCTATCTGCCTGAATACTTCTGGACAGAAGCTATCAACACTGTATGCTACACGTAGAACAGATCACTCATACACTCTATAATCAAGAAGACGCCCTACGAACTGTGGAAAGGAAGAAAGCCAAGTGTCAGATATTTCCATGTCTTTGGCTGTGCATGCTACATTCTCAATAATGGAAAGCAGTATCTGACAAAATTCCAGCCCAAGTCAGACGAAGGGATCTTTCTTGGATATGCCACAGACATCAAGGCTTACATGGTGTTCAACAAGAAGACACTAAATGTTGAAGTCTCAATACACATCATCTTTGATGAAACTGACTTAGACAAAACAGTACCTCAAGACACTACGACGGATAGTGCACACAATACAAATGAAGTCGTCGAGCTCAACACTACGATCATAGTGCCAGATAGTGAAATCGTAGAGCATGAAAATGTAATTGTAGAGGGGTCCATGCAAGACAGCTAGCCTCCACTCCAAGAAGAAGAGATAAACCTTGAAGATTTAAGACAGGAAGGCATCAAGACATATGTCCCAACCGGTAACAGATGGGCAAGAGATCACACTCAGGATCTAATCATTGGAGATCCGAGTACCAGAGTCAAAACAAGAGCTATTACTAAGAATGAATGTTTTTATCTAAGCTTTCTATCACAAATAGAGCCAAAGAAGATAGAGGATGCTATGGAAGACTCCAGCTGGATAGAAGCAATGCATGAAGAGCTCAACCAATTTGAACGAAGTAAAGTATAGAGATTGGTACCAAGACCAAAGAGTTATCCTGTGATAGGAACTAAGTGGGTCTTCAGAAATAAAATGGATAAAGATGGGGTCATAACCAAAAACAAGGCAAGATTATTGGCAAAGGGCTATTCTCAAGAAGAAGTTATCGACTACGATGAAACATTTGCACCTGTTGCCACACTGGAAGCCATCAGAATCTTTCTTGCCTTTGCTACCCACATGAAGTTCAAAGTCTTTCAGATGGATATCAAGAGTGCATTTCTAAATGGAGAACTCCAAAAAGAAGTCTATGTAGAACAACCTCCAGGTTTCATCAATCCATCACTTTCAAATTATTTCTATAGATTAGATAAAGCTTTATATGGTCTTAAACAAACACCTAGAGCATGATATGAAACACTGACTAACTTCTTAATCGAAAATGGGTTCACTAGAAGTAGAGTAGATACCACACTGTTCCTTAGAAAGAATAAAGACAAAGTCTTACTAGTTCAAATCTATGTTGATGACATTATCTTTGGTTCTACTGACGAAAAGTTATGCAAGAGATTCTCTAAGCTAATGTAGAGCAAGTTTGAAATGAGCATGATGGGGGAGCTGAACTTCTTCCTTAGACTACAAGTAAAGCAGACTGAAGAAGGAATTTTCATAAACCAAGCCAAGTACATCAAAGACTTACTAAAGAAGTATGGCATGGAATCAGCCTCTCCCATGAAAACACCAATTACTCCTGCAACCAATCTTGACAAGGATGAGAAAGGTAAAAGTATTGATATCACTCAATACAGAGGTATGATAGGCTCTCTTTTATACCTAACTGCCAGTAGACCAGACATAATGTTTGCAACATGCATATGTGCTAGATTTCAGGCTAACCCTAAAGAGTCACATTTGTCTGCTGTAAAGAGGATTTTCAGGTATCTCAAGGGTACACCCTACTTGGGGCTGTGGTACCCCAAGGAATCTTCATTTGAACTAATAGGATACACAGATGCTGATTTTACAGGATGCAAAATAGGTAAAAAGAGTACCAGTGGCACTTGTCAACTTCTAGGAAACAGACATGTGTCCTGGTTTAGCAAAAAACAAAACTCAGTGTCTACTTAACCGCAGGTTTAATATATTCTTTGGTGGCATTTCTTTATGCTCGATTCTATGGATGAGAAACCACTAGTCGACTATGGGTTTGATTTTCTATACCCATACACCGTGATAACACAAGTGCATTCTAGGACCAAGTATATATGCATTCTAGGAAATATAGGTATCATCACTTCATTAGGGATCATGTGCAAAATGGAACTATATCTTTAAAATATATCCCTACTGAAAATCAACTTGCTGATGTTTTTACAAAACCACTATATGAATCCAGATTTAATAAGTTAATAAGTGAGTTAGGTATGCTAAATATTCAACCATGAAATATGTGCTCTGGATTGTGTTAACCATGACAGATACAAAGGTTGAACTCAAAATCGTAGACATGATCAAGGAAAGCTCATGATCATAGAACTGAAAAGAAAACTACCTCAACGATCGTAGCAAAGACTTAACTATCGTAGTGCAGACTCAACAATGACAAAAGCTCCATCAACAGCCATAATGCATCTTGTGATGACAAGCTTCATAACAGAGAAATCTCTCTAAAAGGTGCCTCAGGGACAAACCTAACCCTTGAATCACACCAAGAGGATAGCCCTTCCTGAGTTACCTTAAAAAGAATTCTTAGTCAAAAACTCATCACAAAGATCCGGATAGACTCGACGATCATAGCCCAGACTCAACGATCGTAGGACAGACTCAAAGAATGCTGATCAGACTCAACGACTGCCAGACAGACTCAACGATCGTAGGACAAACTCGACGATCGTAGGACAGACTCGATGATCGTAGGACAGACTCGACGATCGTAGGACAGACTCAACGAACATAAGACTATCTAAACGAGCGTAGTCCTCCTAAGGACACCTCAGCTCTGAAGACACAAAGGGCAAATCAATACATTCCTACACAGTCAAAATAGTAGAACCAAGCAAAAGGCGACACCTGTCCCACTAAGTGAAATAGAGAGAGGGAAGTTACAAGTATAAATTGAAACCGTGTTTTTGAAATCTAAAGTTCAAAAAATTATCTCTCTCATCCTCTCTCTCTCTCTCAAAGCAAAACCCTAAATTAGCAGAAAGCTCAGTCGTATCTCACTTCCAACTACAAAATCAATGGCTGCTTCAAATGTGGTTTTAGGTTACAGACTCTTCTTTGACAAGTTCAAAACTGCTCCACCAAAATTTCACAAGACCCTAGCGCTACTGAAGAAGGCAGGTCTCGAAGAGGCGTTGAGTACCGATACACTCATATATCCCAAGCTAGTGAAGGAGTTCTATAAGAATGGTGTGTTCGAACACAACACCATCACTACACGAGTAAAGGGAGTAGAAATGAGACTAAGGGAAAAGGACTTCAATCTAGCCCTAGGTTTCAAGAATGAAGGGTACCCATTCTTAGACAGCATAAACTTCCAAGAGGCACTAAAAAAATGAATCACAAGAAAAACCCCTCTGTAAAAGGATACAAAAAGGAGTTCCCTCAAATGTACGAGTTCTTGGCTGACATTATTGGAAAATGCATCTGCTGTAAGAGCTCAGGACATGACTCAGTGAATGAAGCTCAACTAAGGCTCATGACTGCCATGTATTATGATATACAACTCAACTATGGAGCTATATTACTCTAGTGGATTGGAAAGTGGATAGTAAACTCAAAGAAATCAAAAAGCTCTCAGAAGATGCTATATGGGCATTTCATAAGTATCATTTTGCAATCTGCACTTGGTGACAAAATTGGGGATGAAGAGGGAGAAGCCATCAACCCAAATCGAAGAATGACCCAGCAGTTGTTTGAAAACTGGAAGAGAAACCCTGTTGAGCATGTACGAATGATGACAAAGTCCAGTGGAAGAACTGGGGAACTAAGGGGCCTTGAGCTTTCCGGGGGACATGTCATTGTCGAGGAAGTTGAAGAAGAAGGAGAAGCCGACAAGGGAGAACCTTCTGCCCTTTCCAGAAAAAGCAAGGGCAGGAGGAAGCTAAGGGCTAGACAGATAGAACAGCCTCAAGGATCTACAACTGATATTCCTATAGAGTCCTCTGATATAGAGACTCTAAGATTGCTGAGAAGGAAGCAACAACAAGATGAAGCTAATGAGGATCAAGCCACCATATCAGAGATCCTAAAGAAGAACAAAGTTGGACATAAGTCCAAAAGACCATCAGTCACCTCTATCGTAGAGTCTCTGCTGCTCACTGAGATAAGACCAAGTGTGGCAGAAAAGGAGGTAGCTGCTTCACGTATAGTAGTTGTTCAACAAGACAAAGCTAAGACTCAAGAGAGTTTTGAAGTTGTGGCTAAATCCAGCAAATCAAGGAGAAAGCTGGTCAAGAAGTACATTCTTGAAAATAAAAAGGTGCTGAAAAAGGAAGCCAAGAGTGTGGTTGCAGAAGAAGAACTGTCCCAAGAAAATAAAGAGGACAATGCTCCAGCTGAGGGGGAGACCCCTGAAATTCTCATGATAGAGAATACACCGGCTGAGGGGGAGAAGTCTGCAGCTTAAGAAAATGTTCCAACTGAGGGGGATTTTCTAAACCTACAAGAAGATGATCATGCTGAGGGGGAGCCTCATGATATCCACGTGGCAGAAGATGAGATCCCGACCCAAAATAAAGTTGAAACAGTGCCAAACCATCCAGAGACCAACATCTACCAATCAACTGAAGAAGAGTACCAAGTTTGTTGGCCTTGAAGAGTTCTAAGTGAACTATAAGAAACCCAAGTCTGCTGGACTTGAAGAGTTCAAGAGTGAACTAAGAAGTTCCTAGACCGCTGGTCTAGAAGGAATCTGTGTGATTCAGAAGTTGTAACAGACATCCTTAGTGGATATCCTACTCGTTGAGTAGAAGAGTGGACTAGGAGCTTTAAGTGCTTTGAACCACTTAAAAATGATTGTGTCATTTACATTCATATCATAACTGTTATATTTGTTATAATTGCCATAACTGCCTCACCCTCATTACTCCATTGCTTGGTAAAGAAGATTAAAACAAGCATTTATTTCGCTAAGTTTTAATCATTATCAAAGAACAAGTTTAAAACGAAAAGATTTTTAAATATCTATTCATCCCCCCCTTCTAGATAACTATTGTGTCAACTAAGAACTAATAGACTATTTTGGGGAAAACAACCCCAATGGTTTCAAAACTTGCTAGATTTGTGTTCTATCACTTGGGTTTACTAGATAACTCATGTATCTAGCACCCCCCTTCGACGGATCACAAATCTAAGTTGGAAAACTTGAGTTACACAAGATTTAGTGGAAGAAAACAAGAGTTACATATGCTCATATTCTTCCTCTAAGCCTTTGATCTAACACTCAAGATACTTAGTTCCATACATGATGATATGTAGGACTAGGGTATCTTGAGTATTTGTTCATAACCCCAACAAAACTCAAGCTAAAAAAATAAAGTAGAAGAAGAAGATGAAGGTTAGGTTATACCTTGATTTAATGGCAACCTTCCTTGATTTACCAAAGTAAGTGATTAACTTAGGATGCATGAACAAACTAGGACTCCTCTCTCTTTCTCTATATGGCCAAACCTCTCTCCCTTTTCTTTCTCTTGAAGTTGCTAGCTCGGGAGAAAATTATAAGAGGAAGAATGAGAGAAGAAATGAAATGAAATAAAATGAAATAAAAGGATACTTGCAAAAATATAGATACACTAAGTTTATCTAGCTATTATCCCCCACACCTTTCTTGTCCATTAGACAAAACCCCTTATCTTGTTCTTAAGTATGCTTAGTGAGATTTCCCACCAATGAGGTGTAGACAACACTGTACTTTGTGTAAGAAATTAAGAAAAGTAAGGTCATTAGCTATTTAAGGAAAGTGGGTTAGCAAATAAATATGCCTTATATAGACACAAGGGGGCCGACCCTAAGCTCTCCAAATCCTCATTTTGCTTTGATTTTTAATGCCCAATTTTGATTAATCAAATGTCTACAATACCCTTAATCAAGTGGGCTAAGTATTGGTTTTCATTTTATTTCTTTTGGGCTTCTCCTTTAATTGTTTTGGGCTATGTAATAAACATAGTCTAGCAATTTTAATATATGTTACCTGATTTGATTATTTAGGGTTTCCATTCCTAATCTTATGAAAATTAATTACCTATACATGTGACTTTAGCTCATAACCTAATTAGGTTCACAAGAATTAGGTTTAAAATTATTCGTCACTTGAAATAATAAGATTATCCACTTAAGTTAGTATACATATTAAATATTAACCTCTTCTTATTACCATAACCCTTAGGTTATTTAATTGTCTCACCTAATGTATAATTAGGTTACAAAGATTCCATTCTTAATGAAATCTATACATGTATATATATATATATCCCATAACTATAGTATATATGTTAATTGATCCATGCACCACTTCACATATGTTGTCACATATTGAATCACTATATAACACAAAGTTTTAAACATCAATAATGTACATACATATTTAGTGGCTTAAAATTCACGGTTATTACATATCGCATGTCTGGTGAATTCTTTTGTTATTCCATTCTTTATTATTCTATTGGAATAACTTTGTCTCACGCAACTCTGCATGCATGAGTGAATTCTTACATTATTCCATTCTTTATTATTTTGTTGGAATAACCTGTTTATGTGGACTACCGCATGCATGGTGAATGATCCTTCGTATTCATTCCTTATTAAATTATGGAAATGATCTGTCTACGTGGATTACCGCATAGCGGGCAAAAATCCATTTGCAGTTTCATATATTCTATTATACTCAGTTGGTTAAAGTTTTGGCTTCTATACTCCATGAAATTAGTAGAATATCCATGATATTTGCGCTTCATCCAGTATCTTTTCATGGAAATATTCTTCTGAGCATTCTTGAATTTTACTCCACAAAGGTATCATGTTGACAATTTGGACGTTATTGATTTCTGGATAAATTAAATTATAAATCTTTAAAATTTATCTTGAACTTGTTTTATTGAATTATTATGTCATTGTCATCATCCTCATGCTTATATTGTGATGAAAGTCATCTTTGGCTTACGTGCATAGATGGACTTGGTATGATTATGACCAGGGATTATTCGGTATAATCATGACCATAATGTGACGAATGATGTGGTGAAAGTCCTCATTGGCCTGTAGTTCATTGATGGACAGTTGTTGTATGATTATGACCACGGATAATTCGGTATAATCATGACCATTGATGATTACATGAATATCCTTGGTCGCGATGCAGGGATGATTCGATTTTATTTATTAAGCTGAGTCTCAATGATAAAGTTGATGAAAAACTTTTTAAATCATAGAAGATAGTAGATTTATTCCCTTGACTCTTCTAATGGATTTCTTATTTTCGCTGTAGTTCTTGATCTAAAACTTGTTTTCTATTGTATTCTATCAGTTGTTATACTATTGAAGGCTAATGATAATTTATTCTACATTATCTTAGTCATAATATTTCTTTCTGGTCTAGTTGAGCTCACCCTTTCTTTCATTGTTCTCTTCAGGAAATGAGAATAAAGCTGGGAAGAGTGATAAGTAGGTTTTATACCTACTTATTGGATATCAATTAACGTGAACTATGCTCATCTCAAGTACATTTTAGTATATTTTTAGTTGCATTTTATGTTAATTTGCATTGCATGTAATGACAACTCCGATGATATGAAATTGCAAGAAAAGACACAGTTCGGTAGTGGTAGGTGGCACGAGACTAATGAAGGCATGACATGAGGAACGAGTGGAGATACGGAACTGAGCAATGGTGGAAGAGCAAGCATCAAGCAGTGGAAAGCAGGAAATAGCAGCAGAACATAAGAAGGCAAGACACAAAAGCCGTGCGGATAAATGAGCTAGAAATCACGCTACCACGCCACACACACCGCAGGCTGCGAAACACTACCGGCACACCCACGCTGCTTTTTTTCCGCTAGAGCCTCGGCAAGGCCGCATACGTCATTCATTGTTTGTTTGACTTTATTTTAAAACAACAAATTAGATCGTAACTTGGAGGTGGGGGGGGGTTCAATTAGGGATTATATATTAGACGTATTTTCATTATGTAAGGGAGATTCCACCACCTTGGGGGACCACGTAGCTAATATTTCTCTCTTCTCTTCAATTTCAATAATAAAATAGAGTAGGGTAGAGTAGTTAATCTCTAGAATTGATTAGGCCTGAAGATTGAAGCAATTGAAGATCATAGGAAATTCAGAATTGGAGCAAGAGGAGAATCTCAGATTTTCATTCACAATTCCCTAACTTCTCTTTACTTCTATCTTTCTTTCTCAATGTATATTCAATTGTGGATTATAAATTTTGATTCTATGATGAGTTAAACTTTATTTTGGGATTGCAATGGATTCTATTGTTTAGTTTAATCTGATATACTTCATTGTTAACCTTATTGATTGCTATGGGATTGCCTATTAAGATTCATGCGTATTTGCTTAGTTGACTGGCCATCAATTACTGTGATAACCCATATGAACTTGAAAGATGAAGTATGAGTTTAGATTTGATCTTGATAGCTTGTGTTTGTATGTTCTACATGGTGATGGAATGTATGATTCGTGCTTAGGATAGACATATATCGAGGCATCGCTCGTAGTCATTTAAGAATTTGGGCTTAAATCCTACTTATGTGTAAATCACAGACATATAGTGGTTTAGGTAATGTGGGTGTTCATGTGTACTCTATCAATTGTGGATTATATGTGATATGAGTATGGTACATTGAGAT